>JAOXYF010000012.1:17784975-17797678 GCA_028565775.1 Sternarchorhynchus goeldii | reverse complement strand
TAAAGCCCCCCCCCCCCCCCCCCCAAAAAAAAAACCATCCTTTTAAGAGGATGAGTGTGAGGGCCCACATGGGAAAGAACGCTGGCACCTGGCTGGACAGAGATATCCTGCGTGTGCGACTGTGTAGGCTGGCCGGGTCACTCTCCCTCATCCGCTCTATGCTCCACCCCCATGATAGCATGGTCTTCAGAGTCTCCCTGATTGGCCAACGATACACCTCTTTATCCTAGGGGAGGAGGGCCAGGACAACACAGGAACAGGATCGTGCACAGTTCATGTTTTTATGTTACTCTTGAGTTTTAGTCCCATAATTACATGATAATTATTAAGGTTCAATTAAGGTTCAAATGTTTGTTTTGAGTATAATGCATTAAACTGTCTATATTGTTTATAATTCAATAATCTAGTCACAGTAACAGAACACACTATGTTCAGGCTAGAAATCATACTCTCTGTGGTGTGAGTACCTTCTCAGACAGGCTCTTGTAGGGTTTCAGGAGAGGGTGGACCTTAGGGCCTTCACACAACTGTTCTCCATGTACCCAACCATTAGCAAACTAGACAGGGAGGGGGGTGACAGCAAGACAGAGGGAGAGAGAGGGAGAAAGAAAGAAAGAAAGAAAGAAAGAAAGAAAGAAAGAACAAAAGAGGGAAAGAAAGAAAAACGCGAAGAATAATAGATTCAGTGAGAGAGAAAGAGAGAACAAGAGAGAGAAGAAAAAAGCAGAGAGAATGAGAGAGAGAGAGAATGACAGAAAAAGAATGAGAAAGAAAGAGAGAGAGATGAATTTCTCCACAGATTCCCCAGCTGTAGAAGCAGCTGTAGCTCTAGCCCTGGGCTCCATTACCTTCTCCATGGACCATTTCTCATGTGAATGCTCAGCATACTTATTAATAAAGTGATCCAACTTCTCGGGAATGTTCACGCTGGAAAAACAGAATAATGACTCCATCAATCAAAGAACAATACTTCTGTTCTAGATGACGGCTAAGTATTTTAAAAAAGATTCTGTGACCATTCGAATTTACAGTATCTCACAAAAGTTAGTACAGCCCTCACATTTTCAAGGGACAACAATGAACATATGACACTTTGATACAATGTAAAGTAGTCAGTGTACAGCTTGTATAACAGTGTAAATTTGCTGTGCCCTTAAAATAACTCAACACACAGTCATTAATGTCTAAACTGCTTGCAATGCAAGTGAGTACACTGTTATACAAGCTCTACACTGACTACTTTACATTGTGCAAAAGTGTCATATCTTCAGGGTTGCCTCATAAAAAAATATAATAAAATATAATAAAATATTTACAAAAATGTAAGGACTAACTTGCTGGTGTCGACAGGCTGTGGGTTAAAGTTTCCCTCTGCGTCCATGGACGACTGCTTCTCCATCATGGCGATGTAATTGGACTCCATGTAGTCTGGAGGCAGAGCCCCTGCAACTGCGCTGAGGCAGGGCAGGGCCAGCTTGAACAGCTCCACATCATACCTCTGCAGAGCCAAACACCACACATTCACCATTCACAGTAAATAAAACACAGCTACAGGAACAAACACACACAGTAAATAAAACACCATCAGAAATACCATCATTACAATCAGCATTTACTAGCCCACTCACACTAGATCAACAAGGGACATGTGGTGATAACTTCCCTTGATAGTGAAGTACCTTTCTGGCCAGAGCATCAAAGATTCCCCAGAAGAGTTTTCTGGTGAGGTGCAGTTCTTCATCAGATGCTACACCAAAGCTGCCCCACCCTCCTGACAGGCAGTAATACTTCCAACACCGCTCATAGTGATTGGTCAACAGCTGGGAACAAACAAGAGTGTTTGGCACCATCAGAAATGCAGCCAAGTCTTCAGAAAAGACTTGTTAAAGAAATACTTTACCCAGAAATATGACTGATGGTAACTGACTCATCTAATTAGCAAGTTGTTAACTGGTGGTTATTGTTTTACATACAAATTAAGAATCATAATTTCAGTGAAATTATTGCTTTTGTTTTGTTCTTGTTCCTTCCTTTTTCTTATTTCAAAAGGTGAAGGCCAGATATAGAAAATGTGAAGGCTAAACGTAAAGGCTAAGTGCACGTGATGAATTCCTCTGTGGTGCCCTCACCTTCAAAGGCATCTTAGTGTGCTCATTCAGCAGAGGAACATCAAACACCAGACGCCTCAGTAGATGCTGCATCATGGAAGGCCTCAGTTTGCTAAACAGAAAATTCATACAACATTAATTTAACATTATAGAACATAGGTCTAGAACTGTTTTAGATAACCAGTCTTAATGAAACATTATAGCAGATAGATCTAGAACTGCTTTAGATTACTAGTCTTAATTTATCACCATTCTTACTATAATGTGTTAAGAGTCTTAATAAATAGTAGCAGTAAAACATTACATTATACACAATTGGCATGTAACTATACTATAATAAAGCATTACTATACTGTAACTATAAGTAGCAAGTAACGATGTGTAACAAGAAATATTGATAGTATCAAAGTATGTTACAAAGTAACATTAATGCCTTATACCACATTATAATTATTACTGATACAGCTATAATAGAACATTTTTACGTGCCCCCCCCACCCCCATCCACACACACCCCACACACACACACAGCACAGGGTTCTTCACTCACCCACAGACAGCGAGCAGACACTCTTCGATGGCATCCCTCTGGGCTTTGGTGAGGCAGCAGCCTTTCGACAGGCGGTAAACGGTGTGGAGCAGCGAATCAATGAGTGAGGCGAACGGCTCTGTGCCGGCAAACAGCGGCGCACACTTGGTAAGCAGAGGCAGCACGGCTGTGCACAGGTACCGGTTCAGAGCCAGAGCCATATCTGTGGCACTCAGAACAGCCTAAAGGGCACAGAGCAGCAGGGGTCTGATAACAGCTGGATAACACCTAAACCTGAATGACAAAGTAAAGCTGAATGTATGATAGAGGAAAGAAAATAGAATATATATATATATATATATAAAGAGGTTGAAGTTCTGAGCAGGTCATGTGACTCACCGTGTCCAATGAAGCTGCGGCCCTGAGGTCTGGAAGGAAGCCAACCTCCAGCAGGTGCAGCAGGAAATTCTGGTCCTCGATTCCATAAACGCGATCTAGAAACAGCACCATGGCAGCCTTGTGGTCGGGACAGAACCCAGCCGACATGTCTGGCTCCACCACGGTACCGTCTGAAGGACAAATGGAGTCGCACAAACAAACAAAAACATTCTGTATTAAACCTTCTGTATTATTCCAAATGCCACAATCTACCAACCTAAAGTTTAAAATCAACATTTTCAAACACATCAAATCCATTTTACTACAGATAATAAAATTGTCACATGGTGCTTCCACTATTGAACTCCATAAATATCAAAACAGTCTCTGGTAACAAAATACAAAAAAAACTTCCATGTGTCCAGAATAATGTACAGAGCTGTGACTCCACAATGAGTCAGGGCATGTGTGTTTAACAGTACACCTATTACCTTTATTGAACATATGTGTTTACTATCACAGCTATTATCTTTAGCGAGCGTGTGTGTGTGTTTACTAGCGTAACCATTACCTTGAGGGAGCAAGTATGTTTACTAATGTACCCATTACCTTTAATGAATGTGTGTTTATTACCGTAGGCATTACCTTTAGCGAGCGTGTGTGTGTTGACTACTGTATCCATTACCTTCATTGAACATGTGTATTTACCAGCACAGTATTAACTTTAGTGAGCGTGTGTGTTTACTATCGCAGTACTACCTTTAGTGTGTGTGTTAACTATCGCAGTACTACCTTAAGTGTGTGTTTACTAGCACAGTATTACCATTAGTGAGTGTATGTGCTTACTAGCGCAGAATTACCTTTAGCCAGAGTGGGCATGGGGAAGGGAATGCTGATCACCCCCTCCAGGTCCTCGATGGGAATGAGCGAGCGAAGGATGGCCCGGATACGGAGTGCTTCACCTTTCCCAGCGTGGATCAGCTGCAATGAATCACAGTGAACGAGGTGATACACAATACATCTCCCTCTCTGTAGGAGATTTATGGCCTTCAAACCCCCAGCATCATACATTATACTATCAGTGGGCACAAATTTTTCCTGTAGACCTCCTGACAGAGCAGACAGAGGAAAGATCTAGCATCACCAAGGTCACAGGTTCAATTCCCATCGAAAACACACACACACACACACACACACACACACACACACACACACACACACACACACACACACACACAGTCTTGCTGATTAAAAATATCTAGGCTGGATGAGAATGTCTGTCAAATGTTATAAATGTAAATGAATGTCATGCCTTGTAGATCGTAGCAATGTAAAGTGTGTGTGTGTGCACTGCGGACTCACATGCATCTCTGGAGCACAGCGGCCCAGCAGGTCAATGAGAGCAGCGTAAAAGGTCATGATGGCGTTACCCATGTGTATGGTGTCATCTTCCTCATCCTCCAACACATCGCTGCTGCACAACACACACACACACACACACACACACACACATGTAAACACTGACAGTTGTTTCATTGCACTTCCATGTAGTGATATTATTATTTTCATATGGTGACACGAATTCACACTAAACGTATAACTGAATGTGTTATTGTAACTAACTGTGTTACTGACTGTTACCACACTGGTTTACATTTACATTTACATTTACGGCATTTGGCAGGTGCTCTTATCCAGAGCGACTCACAAAAGTGCTTAGGGATACTTGGAATATCTAGTGTAGCTCAGATAGACCCGAATCCATGTACTCTAAGCTGGAGTACTACCAGAAAATAGTCTTATGATTCACAAGCCTTTCCTATAATCATAATATACAGTTAACTTGCAGCTAATTCCTGTATCCTGAATATACAACCAAGTTACATAACACCTGAGGGTTTTATGGTACCATGTGGAAATATTTAAAAAGGTATTTTTAAATGTCACTAATTATGAACAGAAGCAAATATGCATAAAAGATCAAAGTAAGAAGTGTCTTGAGTTCAAATGGCTTTTGTCTGCTTGAGCCTGTGTGTGCATGTGTGTGTGTGTGTGTGTGTGTGTGTGTTTGAATACATACTGAGGGAACGAGACACTACTCAGCATATGTGAACATGCACACTACACGTACAGTGTTTTGCTGTCCTCTGAGGTAGGAGAGGGCCCGTCTCGGCTGGGGTCCTCAGATATTTTAATGGCTTCCTCCATTGCTGCCAACAGACCATTCCCGCCTTCTCCCCGCAGGGCGGGGCCAAAGCACTCCGGCCGACGAATCAGGAGCCGCACAACCACATTAGCATTCTCCTCCACACTCTCACCTACGGGAGACAGAGACAAATAGTGAGAGAAAAGGGTAAGTGAAGAGAAAGAGATGTAGGGTAAAAGACGTAGTGGTTATTGAAGAGCGGAAGGCAGACAGAGGAAAGAGGAGACACTGCCTGCCAGAGGAGCTGAGGACTGAGGACAGGCGAGCTGATGACTGAGGACTCAACGCTTTTGTATCACCTCATCACAGATCATGATTCTCCTGAACGAGGTACCAGCACTCACCATTGCAGAATACAGCAAATCGGAGGAAGTCGAGGTATCGCTCTCCCTCCACGGGGTTCCAGCCAATATCAGGATAGCCTTTAGATACCAACATCACACAGCTTTGAAGACCACAGCCTGCTAGATACTGAACCACCTGTATGAATGGGCACACATACACACACACACACACACACACACACACACACACACACACACACACACACACACACACACACATCATGCACACATCATGCACACACACACAAATGTGTTTTAGTATAATATAAGCAACCCACATTCTGAACTAAAAAAACCAGATGCTTCTAATTATATTTGTATGGACATGACAGAGGTTAAAACACTGTCCTAGTTAGTGTTTGGAAAGTCCTGTTTTCCCACTTGCTTGGTTAGACTGATCTGGCTTATCTCTTTAGGTTTAGTGTACTTTAGGACATCCATATATCAGCCTCAATAAAGTTATCAGGCACTTAGAAAAGGGGGAGAGAGAGATATAAAGAAGGGAATGTAAAGAGATATAAAGTGTGTGTGGGGGGGGCAGCATGTGCGTGTGCATGCCTGTGTGTGTTTGTATGTATGTGTGTGTGTGTGTGTGTGTGTGTGTGTGTGTGTGTGTGTGTGTGTGAGTCGTACTTTCTCCAGGTCTGGCTCCCTCAGGGCCAGCGCTAACTCATTGTTATCCATCACAGAGGCAGCAGCTACATCCAGTGGAGTGGAGCCACGCATAGAGGGAGAGGCTGCAGCACAAACATATAAGATTTACCCCACAAACACACACACACACACACACACACACACACATGGACACATATATACACGCACACACACACACACACAGACACACACACATGGACACATATATACACGCACACACATGGACACATATATACACGCACACACACACACACACACACACACACACACACAGACACACACACATACATACACACACACTCTCATACTCAAACCCTTTTTCTCTCTCTCATCCACCCCCAAACACATCCAAATGCTCACTCATACACACACATTCTAGCTCAGAGCCTCTACTACAGATGAATCTCTACTAAAGAGTCAGTACAGTAAACATGTTTGGTTCTTTCAGAGGCCCCAGGTCACAGTCGGTCAGGCAGCTCTAAAGGAGGCCCCCGGGGGCCCGTACCGAGTCCGACGCTGCTGTTCTCCAGCAGGTAGCTCAGGTGGTCGAACATGGCCTTCTGGTTCTGACGGCTGATGCGGCAGAAGTAGCACAGGAAGCGGCAGCAGTTCGCCACCATCTTGGGGAAGGTGATTTCCTTAAGAAAAGACAGTAGCAGCACAGGACCAAAACAAACAAACAAGAACACAAAAACATATACATGAATTTAATCATCTCGAACTGTAATAATCGTATCTGTATATTAAAGTATACAAAGTTAAATTTACTGCTTTGAACTGTGAAGTTGTGCTCCAAACTAAAGAGGGTGTAAGTGTCTGCTGGGTGATCCTTACCTTGGACTCTCCTCCACTCAGAACATTGACCATGACCTCCATGACGGTCTCGTGCATACCCAGAGCCCTCATCAGGTTTGGGTGCTGGTAGAACACCTTATTGTTCATGATGTCACTGCAGAGAAGAAGTCACTGGTGCTTGTATAAAATACAAGGAATGTGTGTGTGTGTGAGAGAGAGTGAGTGTATTCTCACCTGAGACCCCGGATCATAAGCTTCTCCTCCTCACGGCCCATGCGCACGCTGAGCAGAGAGCGGATCTGTCCCAGGGAGGCCAGCAGGTTGATGGTGTCCTCCACAGACACGGCATTGATGGTGTAGGTTTTGGGCAGCGCCCGCACCTGCCCGCCGATGCCGTCATACTGCCTGTGCAGCAGCACGAACATGGCGCGCACCAGCTCGGGGTCCTCGATCACGGACTCCTGCGCCCAGCGCACCATCGTCTCCGAGATCAGCTGCTGCAGGGTGCCTGCGGCAGAGAAGAGCAGCGAAAACCCCACCCCCACCCCCGGCCCACACGTCACTACAGCCGTGGCAAGGACTTCACACGCGTGCTGGGCAAACGCAAGCCTTGTCCATTTCCCAGGAAGCCCAGGCTTCTCACACACTATAATGTAACCCTGCTGCTTACCGCTGGAGCTTCAAAACACTTACAATGTCCTGTGTGTGTTCACAATTAACAGAAAATGCATGCTGTGTTTTTCTATGTGCTCTATAATCCTGGTAAATCTGTAATCCCCTGGTAAGCCTCTAACTCTGGTAAATCCCCTGGAAAGGCTGATTTTATCAGACACTTTAGTTTTCTTTTCTTACGGTACCCAGATAACAGAAACCCAGTTAGTTGTATCAGAGGTCGAGCGAGACCTGTGCGGGACACACAACAGCTGAGCTCTTACTGGGCTTCTTGATTTTTTTTTTCTTTGGCATGTCCGACATTTTCTTCTTCAAGTAGGCCACCTTCTCCACCAGAGACATAAGACGTCCTCGGATAGTGAAGTCTCCGTCAGCGTCCCCCAACTTATCGTCATCAACCTCGATACCTACACATACAAACACACACATATACACACACACAAATACACAAGCACAGGAACCTAGTTAAGAAGTTAAGATCAACACAATGTCACACAGTGCTAACACACAAACACAAATATGCCCTGCCCTGGAGAACATTAACTCCATCACGCATCTGTGTGTGAGCAATGATCAGGGTTCAGGGTTTATTTCTTCATATCTTATGGTTCCAATTCAAATTTTTGTACATTGTAATTGATCCCTGTACATTAGAATTGATTTATTCAGGATGATTAGATTCTGACAGACTAAGATTTCATTTTGTTGGTTCTTATTTCAATAAAGTTGCTAAAACATTCTGTCAAATTTGACAAAACAATCTCCAAGCTATTGAAAGGAATTTTCACACAGCATTTTCTGGAAAGTTTTTACTCTACAGAACATGAATGCCTGCTTTCTGCACAGGGCTTATCAACATTATGAATGGTGTTGAAGAAAGTGTTTGTAAATGAAGACTACAGTGCTGCAGCTTCCACTGCAGAAAGTTCAGAAAGACGTAAAGAATATGTACAAATGTCTCTTTCCTGGGTGGATATAGGTGTGTGTGTGTGTGTGTGTACGTGTGTGTGCGTGTGTGCATGCGTGTGTGCATGCGTGTGTGTGTGTGTGTACCACAGTGGGTCATGAGATCTTCATGAAACTGCAGTAGCTGCTCTCTGATGTCATCTGGACATGGACAGTCCTGCTTCTCATTCTTAAAGCTCAACAGCATGTTAATCTAAGCACAGAACACACACATATGTGCACACACACACACACACTATGACAAGACAGCGAAATATTTGGCAGAATTTTAAGAACGCGGCAGGTGTGTGCGTGGTGATTGGCCGCTGACCTGTTCCTGGGGCGGGGAGCGGAACTCCTTGGTTTTGCGAGCTGTGAGGGCAGCAGACATGTTGAGAGCCTGCATGACTTCGTTATATCTGAAGCGCTGGTTGTCCTGCAGGTTGGCCACAAAGTCATCAGAAAAGGCAACCACTGCCTCGATCCGGTGACGCACCTGACAGTCACACAAGTACTGTAGCAGATGACACATCTGAGAGAGAGTGAATAGAGAGAGTGTGTGTGTGAGTGAGTGAACAGAGAGAGTCAATAGAGAGTGTGTGTGTGAGTGAGTGAACAGAGAGAGAGAGGGTGTGTGAGTGAACAGAGAAAGATAGGAGGAGAGAGAGAGAGAGTGTGTGTGAACAGAGAGAGGAGGAGAGAGAGAGTGTGTGTGAACAGAGAGAGGAGGAGAGAGAGAGTGTGTGTGTGAAAGGGGAAGGGGGCAGAACAAGCAATCACCTATTTTTTTATTTAAATCAAGGATATAAATTGATATCTAGGAGATTATAAGGTCTGTTTCATACACTCCAGGACTGAGGAACTGAATTGTTCCTCCTGCTCTAAAATACCAACAGTAATTCAGCTTATAAAGGGCTGGATAACCAGCCTCACACACACTGTGTGGGACAGCTGTCCAGATCGTGCCATTCATTCATTCTTTCCATGCTGTTGACAAAATGGCCTCTTTCTGTGAGCTCAAATGGAACTCCACAGCTCAGGAGAGGAGTGGACCCTCTGACCTGCAGTTTCACTGGTTCAGGAAGCTTCATCTGCAGGAGACCTTCTTTGGGCACTTTGGCCTTGCCGCGCTCCTCCTGCCCTGGAGATCCTCCTTCAGCCTGGTTCTCCCCGCACAGGCCCTCCCGGTCGGGTCTGATGGGCTCCGCCTCTCCCCTGCTGTCCTGGGAGAACACGCTGGGCTCGATGAGCTGCAAGATGGTCCTCAGGTCGCCGTTGTGGAAGATTCCCATGATGAGCAGCGTGTAGAACAGCTTGATGAGTGGCACGAACAGGAACTCGGTACTGCCCCCTACAGGGTCGCGCACGTGCAGGCTGCCCTCCTGCACCGCCTCCGTCAGCATCTCCATGGTGCGGCTTTTGAGCACCTCCAACGGGAACTCGGGGCTGTACTGGAAGCAGTCCCCGGCGGCCACGCCCATGGCCACGCCCCCTACAAAGTTGGGGGAGGAGAATCGCATGCGTGGGCGGAGCGAGGTGCTGAGGCCGATGCCGGGCAGGCCGTGCTTCTTCTTCTCGTCGGGGAAGAGCGTGATGCTCTTGGTCTCCTCCGTCATGGGTACGATGTACTCGCTGTTCATCATGAGGCGGGCGGTGGCGTAGGTACGTAGGTGGATGTCCATCAGCAGGTCGTAGTAACCCGCTCGCAGCAGGCCCGGCATGTACTTGTTCTGGATGGCGAAGAGGAGCTGTGATTCGTCCACGTGGCTGCACAGGGCGTTGGCCACACGGTTGTTGCCCAGAGCGCAGACAGCCGAGTACAAGCGCAGGGTGTGAGAGTGGAACTTCAGCAGCTCTTGCTGCTCTGACAGCTCCAGAATATCCACAGACCTGGAGAAGAGACACACACACACACACACACACACACACACACACACACACACACACATACACATACACACACATACACATACACACACAGGGGTTGCAAAATATTACTAAAATATTGTAAAATATATCTACATTATTTACATCAGTGAAAAGTAGTTTACTCCAAATGCCATGAGTGGTTAACATTTAGATTCATTTATATACTTGAGTGGTTAACATTTAGAAAGAAAAAAATTATATGTACACAAAAAGCCATATTTGGAAGATTGGGTTTGAACTGTGTGACTGTGGAAAATGTCTTCAGTTTTTAAGTAGGTGCTTGTCCCTGTTAACCTAGATGTGTGTGTGTGTGTGTGTATATGTGTGTGTACCTGTTCTCTTCAGGAATATGCAGAGCCATAAACTGCAGTGGTTCTGTACACTGCAACATCCAGCCATGCCTCTCATTGACCCTGCTGACCTCTGACCTAAGGAAGTGATTGGGCACTCGGCTCCAGAGCACAGGAGTAAGGAACTGCACGTGCAGGCGTGGTGGACACTGAGGGACCAGGTTCTTCCTCTCACTCTTAAACAGGCCTGCTGACAGGGGCATCACATTCTGATACACACACACAAACACACACATACAAGTGCAGATACACACGTTCGCATGCACACACAGATACACAAATGCAACATATAGTTCAAGTCTTTATGTGTTGACAATGATATCAGATTCAGCTGAAGCCAAAGTCTAAAGATTACATCTAAAGATAAATGCCCTTACAGGCCAAGCATACTGTAATTGCTAGGTTTTTGTGCATATTCTAGCTCGGTGCGTGTGTGTGTGTGTGTGTGAGTTTGTGTGAGCGTGTGTGAGTGTGTGTGCATACACACACCTTGATGCGTCCGAGCTCAAACTGGAAGACACTAGGGCTAGTGGCCTGGGCAAACACTGCGGGAAAGAGTTTAGTACTCGGTTCCACCTACACACACATATACACACACGTTAAAAAATGATATTTAAATGTACACAGCATACACATCAATTACTCACTTGTACATACATAAACATTATTATTACACACTCATACAGGATATGTAGAACAACTACACCACACACACACACACACACACACACACACACACACACACACACACACACACACACACACACGTGTCCTACCTGGTAGTATGTGCTGAGTTCTTTGCTGTTGGCGGTGAACGTCAGAAGGCCACTGGCTGTGTCCACCATGCAGCCGATCTCCAGGCCGTTATTGTTACGACCTTGTCCAGGGTTGTTATTCTCCCCAGCCCACACCATGTAGCAGTTACTGCGCTTAATACTGTAACACACACACACACACACACACACCGTAGCCGTGACAGCACCACAGTGGAAAAAAATAACAACTAAATTTATAGTACTGCAGCACTATAACTGAAAGTTTCAAATACATCATTCCACCAGCCATTTTACACCACTATGCATCTCCACACACAACACAACCAGGTCTCATTACAGCTCTGATCTATCTCTGACTAGGCTAACACAAGTCTTAGTACAGCTCAGACCAGGCTAAACCAAGTCTTAGTAAAGCTCAGACCAGGTTAAACCAAGTCTTAGTACAGCTCAGACCAGGCTAAACCAAGTCTTAGTACAGCTCAGACCAGGCTAACACAAGACTCTTCATTTACAGAGAATGTGGTACATTTAATGTTCCTCTGACTATTGTTTATGATCATTCAACAGACTTTTTCTAGTTAACTACACAGAATAGACCTTTAATTTTATTAGAACCCCTTTCCTTACGCTACACTAGCTAGTGCCTTCATAGCTACATCTGTTTGATGCATCTGTTTGACCATCCCTTCACCGAAGTCAGGTTCTGGACACAGTAGCCCTGTGTTCAGGATGTGATTCAGCTTGTGGACATGGACATGGACATTTTAAGAATGTATGCTATAAATTTTAATGCAACACTTTGCAAGTCATATCCTATAATTACTACAGGAACAGTAAGATGACATCTATAGCTACCACAGGGTAAGATCAAACCGACTAACCACAGGGTAAGATCAAACCGACTAACCACAGGGTAAGATCAAACCGACTAACCACAGGATAAGATCAAACCGACTAACCACAGGGTAAGATCAAACCGACTAACCACAGGGTAAGATCAAACCGACTAACCACAGG
>JAOXYF010000012.1:17763528-17773528 GCA_028565775.1 Sternarchorhynchus goeldii | reverse complement strand
TAAACCTGTATCTAAGCGAGAGATCAATGTGAGATCAGCGGCTATATATCACAGCATTATTGCAGGCTACATAAAGACATGAAGATTGGAGATTCTCTGCCTCAAGTAAACAAAATAATGCGTATTTTCCCGTTACCTGACAAGGATCAATAACACAGGCAAAAATTCAGCCCTGAAACTGTGATTTTATTCTGACCCATTTCCTTCCTCAATCCCCATCCTCAGATTAGCTGGCATTCACAATAAAACACAGATTCAGATTAAGGCATTAAGAGGAAAGAAATAATCAAATGTTGCTTGTAGCCTTTAATCCCAGTAATTCCACAGTACGCATAATGAAGCCTACAAGCTCTTGCAGAACAACATCTGCTAAGACTCTTAACAGCTAAATTAAGTCCCTTCATGAACTCCAGAAAGATCTGGTAATGTCAAGCAGGGTCTGTGTATGGAGAAGAATACTGTGCTAAACCTCTTTCTCGTGCTTCATTTCTAAACTCCCTTTGCAGCAGTTCAGTGTCAAGATAATACACTGAACAGGTTGAAGTGCTGATTTTAATCCATGTGAGCGTTTGCTTTGACGATGACATTTTATCTTGAATTGTTGAATGGTTCAGCTAGAGCTAATTTGTTTATCTGCTGATATTTATTCATCAGACTGCGTTCTTTAAAACTGTCAGAATTATTCTCTTTTTTGTCTCTTTTCCTTCTTATGTTTGAGACGTGGTATGTTTACACTGCAGTCGTGGAAAACTTCTGAACAAATAAAGCTACTTATTATGTACCAAGTTGTTATGGTTTAATCAGCTTCTAATTCAGGAGTTCTTAGATACCAGAGCTAGACTCAACAGCTCAGTATCAAGGTTTTCAATGGCTGGAGCAGGGAAAACCTGAGTCTATGCAAGGCAGAGTGGACCCATGTGTGTGTAGGGTAGAGGGGCCCTAGATGTGTGTAAGGCAGAGTGCTCCCTACATACACCTTACACACAACGTGAACCACTGATAGGTGTGTGTAGGGCAGAGGAGCCCCAGGAGTGTGCAGTGCAGAGGGGCCCCTGGTCCCCTGGGGAACTGACCGCTCCATATGTCCAGCCCAGCTCGATCTTGTTCATAACCCAGAGCTCATGAATGTTCTCTGCCAGCTTCTCTCGGATGCGCTCCAGGTGTGGTGGCAGCACGATCTGAAACCCAAAAGCAAAAATCATCATTCGGTCGACTGTGATTTAAAACACAATCAATAAGAATGTGAATTCACCAAGCACAATTCTCTCAATGACTGACCTTCAGGTAAAAAAAAAAACAAACAAACTAGTAGGAAATGCATGTGTAGTAGTAGAAAGTAATAGAAGATGGATGTTTTTTTTAGAAACTACATGTTACTTAAAGATTATGTTACAACTACGAGCTACGACCTTTGTATTTTGACCTGATTAAAATTAAAATAACAGTTGAGAGTAGCATAGGAGTGTGTGGTACAGGAGTGTGTATGTGACAGTGGTGTAGCACCTGGCTGGTGTCCACAGGTATAGGGGTGAAGGCAGCCTGAGACAGTGTGATGGTGGGCCCCAAAAGGTCCCGCGTCCTGCCACGGTCCTGCTTGTACTCCTGACTATGCTCGACTCGAAGCTTTTCTCGGGGCAACACCGCCTCAAAGCACGGGGCATAACCAGCAGGAGGCAGGAACTTAAACTCTCCATGACGGCCGCCCAACAGGAAACGTACTCTGAAGGACAGGACATGGAAATCTACATCTGCCTTTTCCCTCCTTTTCAAGGTCACGATTTAAACATTTTTAAATTATACAAGTAGCAGAATAGACTAGACTAGATGTCCAATACTAAACTGACCACATAAAACCTCTATGTTAGGAAAGTATTACCTTTAATGTTGTTTCATTATACACAGCATGCAGTAGTGTCCACATCACCCAGTCCTACACTGCCAAACCTCTGAGGCCTTGCATTCATCTGTCTTACCCAGACAGACACCAGACAGACACACACATATATATATGTCTATATATATATTAGATAGCAGAGCAAGGTCTGTCTGGGTGTGTGTCTATATGCAGCCTAGACTAACACATGCTCTCCTAGACTAACACATGCTCCCCTAGACTAACACATGGATGTGACTCATGTAAGACCAATGGAATAAAATCAAACTCCATCAGGCTCGTTTTACAAAACGCTGAGCCAGACAGAGGCCATTTTTCACATGACCCAACTTGCCCACCCTGTCACCAGCTTCCTTATCTCTGTCTACTAAAGGTCAGGAGAGATGGACATTACTCCCGTATCAGCCACACAGATCAGTGCACCGTAATTACAATCGACAGCAAAACAATTCTTCTGGCCCTGCTGGGAACTCTGGGTAATTGCATTATGACAGACGGCACGGTCAGTCATGGCGGTGACTGCATCAGCGACGAGCGACTCAAGTTCCGGCACGATGATGAAGGCAGAGAGGGAAGGAGGAAAGAAGTCTCCGCAAAGTGAGCGCTACGCTAACAACGTGAACGTTATCAGACGTCTGATAACTGCCATGCTGGACAACAGAACACAACACAATCATGATAATTAATCGACATCCGTGATATAAAACTATAACAGCAATGTGAAAGTTAATAAACAAAGGCAGTACTTAAGGGAGGCATTCATGGTTATTAAGTAGTAATAAGGAGCTTATTATATAGCCCTCATAGTTAAGTAAGAAGCACTCACTTGATTCCAGCGGAGAAGCTGACCACAGGGAAGAAGAGGCCATCGGAGTTGAAGTTCTCGAACATGCCCTGCACGGGCTGCCCGTTGATGCGGAAGGAAATGCTGGGGGCACTGAGGTCAAGGCAGCAGCTCACCACGTCATCCGCACCCAGCATGTGCTGCTTGGGCGAGCTGACGGTCCGTGAGATGCAGCCTGGAGATCAGCCAGTGGGCACAGGCAGGAGGAAACACACACACACACAGGCATGATGAGATCAGCAAACATGCGCACACACACAAACACGCTCTGGCATCCATGTACAGTTTTATTTAGAGGAATGTACAGTTCTGACACTTAGTTACATTCCTGGCCAAAGTAAAACTACCGTTATACTATTTACCAGCTAGTGTAAAAGCAGTATGTAATGATACTACAGTTTCCCTATTCACCCACAAGTGTGTCTGTAATGTTATTTGCTACCTGACCACAGGTGGAGCCCGTCAAAGCCGTATGAGTAGAGGTCATCTCCGACGCCGTTACCTCCCCAGCTCTCACCACCACCTGGGTAGGGTGAGAAGCCAGGCGTGGAGGCCCAGCCCACTCTCAGGTGCGTCGCCTCCGCCGTCACGAACGGCTCCACGTGGTCCACGATCAGCTCATAATACCACTTCCTGTACTGGGCGGAGCCTTCACTTACTCCCAAAAAGATATTTGGCCTCATGCTGCCAGACAGAGCAAAAAAGCAGATTTATTAAAAGTGTAAGCTTCCTGTCTCTGATCCAGTGGGTGGTCATAGCTTTTATCCAATTACTTGGGCATAAAAAAGAGATCTGTGTTTAGTACATTCATGGCTATGCACAACTCATCCATCTGCCAAGTTTATTACCACTGTTGACCAGGTATTTTCTGAGTGATTATCACAGTTGTCCTTCTTCCATGTGATTTTGTTTTGGTTTTGATTTAGCCTCTGCCCTTGTTTCAGGTTCTCATTTTAACTAATCAAGCTGTGCATTTATACTACTTCTTCTTGTCTTGTTTCTAGATTGTTGTTATTCTCCACGCTCTAGTGTTTCTAGATTGTTGTTATTCTCCATGCTCTAGTGTTTCTAGATTGTTGTTATTCTCCATGCTCTAGTGTTTCTAGATTGATGTTATTCTCCATGCTCTAGTGTTTCTAGATTGATGTTATTCTCCATGCTCTAGTGTTTCTAGATTGTTGTCATTCTCCATGCTCTAGTGTTTCTTGGTATTAGCATGTTTGTGGAATCAAACTGTGGGGTCAAAACCTTTTAGGATAATTCAGGTGCCTCAAAGACTGCCTTGCTTAAGGGTTTGAAATAATGCAGCGTAAACAAGCGGCTCCGTGTTTGTCCTATGTATACAGGTGAAGCAGAGGAGCTTGGATTGGCTGCCCCTCTCTCGAACAGGAAAATGATTAAAAATAATTGAAACTCGGGTCCATTCCTGATCTTCATCTTATTATTCAACTATTTGTAGGCACCAGTGGGGTAATTCTGCTGCTTGCTGACTCAGCATGTTCTTCATAGTCTCTCTTTGTAGCACTGCAGTTTGGTTTTCATCATTTTTGCTAGCTTTGTTTCTTTGTTTTATAGAAAACACGAGCATGAACTGTTCTTGGAATCACAATTATGGCCTTTGGCCTCAATAAACGTTGCACATCTGTGTACGTGCATCCTGGTCATCCTTGCTCTGCATCACAGAGTCACACCACTGTCATCACCGCAGCAACACCGATGTGTGTGATATTGTGGGAAGGACATCAGGCTCAGCAGTGCTACCTTGAGAGTGGTCTGACACACAGAAACTTCTGGAGTGATGCTGTGGACAGAAACTGAAGAACTGATGTGTGTGTGTGTGTGCAACGGGCTGGGCTTTAGTCTCCACACATACACATAAAGTTTAAGTCGCTCTGGATAAGAGCACCTGCTAAACGCCTTAAATGTAAATCTAATGTAAAATAAAGTGGGGAGGAGGTATATATCCCCAAATAACAACTATTTCTTATTAAAACACCATTTTCTTATGTCGTCATCTTGGACTTCGCTCAATTACTTTTCTTACTTTAACTGTGCAGCAGTTTTTTTTTTCTGCAGTGTGCAACCATCTGTCAGCAGCTTTATCACACACATTTTGAGATCAGGCATTGAGATACAGTAATAACACATCACAGCTACTGGCATTGAGATACAGTAATAACACATCACAGCTACTGGCATTGAGATACAGTAATAACACATCACAGCTACTGGCATTGAGATACAGTAATAACACATCACAGCTACACCAAGACATCAGCTCTGTCCACAAGGCCATGTTGTCCTACTCAGTGACCCAGAGCTACTCCAGTGATGACACAGTACACTGTAGGTGACAATGCATAGTGGCACTTTAACTGGTCGCCATACATCCCTTAAAAATCCCTTGAGAGGCTGAATTTGAACCTTCACCTTGACCTTCCGTTGTATCTGCAGAACCATGGTAACATTTCAGCAAGGCGTAGCTCCACGGCAGGTGGGTGTACCTACCTGCTGACGTAGTTGACCAGGCGCGTCTGCAGTAGAAGGTCTCGCCCAGGCAGTAGATTGTCACAGATCAGGTGTTGGTTGGAGCGTACAGCCACGCCATGACACACGCACAGAGAACACAACACGTCCAGGACCTGAAGGGGAACATGCACACGTGGGTCAAAGGTCAGTTGTAACCCACAAAGACAGAACTGCATACGTCTGCAAGCAGCAATACACATTGTGCACACAAACCCATTTATGCATGTTTTACACTGATTTGTACTTAACAGATTAGTACGTACACAGAAGAAATTCTGTTAAGTTCCTCATTGAGCAAAGGGAGTATTTCCAAACAATCTGTGACTGTGTTCTAGTGAATCAAATGATGGAGGATATGGTAGCACTTAGTCCAACAAATCACACTGGAACTCCTGATCTGCTCAGTGAAGGTTCACTGAATCCAGACCAAACTGCTGAACTCAGTATGGATGGGACTTGTTGAGACCACCTGACAGACCACGTGATTGGACATCAGACACACACACACAAACACACATACAAAGCACACACAAAATATATGCAAAATGCTAGATAAATGCACATACAAATAGATGTCTGTGTGTGCACAGATACACGTGCACACACAGACATACACACATGCACACACACAGTTTCACCCATCAGAGCCAGTTAAAAGCACGTCACAACGAGGGAGGGTTAGAGCCAGGAAGGGTTAGTTCCAGAAAGGATTAGTTCCAGGAAGGGTTAGTTCCAGGAAGGATTAGTTCCAGGGAGGCCCACGCACGAGCCTGACCTTATGGTTGCGTCCGTGTTTGTCCAGCAAGGAGATAATGGATTTGATGTGGGCCTCTTTTATGATGTTCAAGGCTTCAGGACTCTCCACCAACACACAGTGCAGGACTTCCAAGATCCCTGCAGTGGTGAGAGAGAAACATTCCTGCAACATCACACCACACGGAACCCACAGCCCATGCAGGGAGAAGTCATTTAAAAACCATGTCACGACTTTGCTGGAAGTGTAATTGAATCCAAACCTGCAGATGTACCAATAATAGCAATAATTCAGTCATAATCCAGTGGTGGTAATGAATATTTCCATGTCTCCAGAGAGCTAATTCAGACATGCTGGACTGATGTGTGATTATGGGCATTAATGGTTAACTTATACAGATGAAATCTTTTGGTTTCAGTATTGGCGTAGTACTGATATTAATCACTAACAAAAGAAAACTGGAATACCATCATTTTTGGGGACGTGGGTACAATAAACTGAAGATCAGGCTTAAAAAATAACATCACACTAGTGGCATGGAGCTCTTTAACAAATACAATCACACTATTGCAGAGTGCCTGGGTTTATAATATCCAAATATTGTTAATACAACACATTTACAGAGCCATCAGTGCTGGAGTATTTAACTCATTCTGTGTGTGTATATGTGTGTGTGTGTGTGTGTGTGTGCTTTCTGCAGCTAGCTCTCACCACGTGCTGACTCACCACGGTTTCAGCCCTTCAGTTATTTCTTCCACCCAACTGACTCAATAAATATACATAATGTCCTCACACACACACACACACACACACACACACACACACACACACACACACACACACACACACGTGTTCTTCTCACCTGGCAGTCCTCTGCCTTTACTGACTATACCCTAGCAAAGAGAGCTCCATCACTGCGTTATACAGCTCTGCTCACACACAGCTCTGTAGAGCAGGAATCAATACACAGCTCTATAAAGCATTACCAGGACGCAGCTTTATATAGCTCTAATTACGATACAGATTTAATTAGCACGTCTCTGTACAGCATTAGTCAGTGCAATTCTGTCGAGCTTGAATGTGCACACAGCTCTATACAGCATTATGGCACAGCTCTATACAGCATTAATCAGCGTACAACTCTATGCAGTACTCCTCAGTACATAGCTGTACAGAGAATTCTTTGGTGCACAGCTCTATACAGTGGTCCTTGGTACACAGCTCTACATAGCTGTGTAGGACAAAGCTGAAGCTGGTTCTAGCTGGCACAAATATCTACACATCTAATTATCATATAGTTACAAAGCCTCATTCAGGAGTAATCCCAAAACATCAGTACATTAAACATTTATCATTGATTGATATTACATCATCCATGCCATATCATACATAATTTAAATACATCACATCACACATCCTGCAATAACTAACATGAATAACCACAACTAAAAAAAAAAGGTTTCACAACTGAAAAACTTCAGTGGGAAAATTCAGGAGTGATGAGTGGCTTTACGTACCACACATCACCTACCTCAGATCAGGGTGTTACTCATCATCCTGCCCCCACCACCTCTCTACCTCACACAGTAATGAATGTTTGGCATTTCACTCTCATTCTCTCTCTCTCTCTGCTTTTTTCTATCTCTCTCTCTCTTTCTCTCTTTCTCTCTCTCGCTGCCTTTATTCCTCACCATTACTCTCTTTTTCCTGTCTACTCTCTCTAACCCTTCTCTCCAATCACATCTTTCCCTCAGTTCCTCTCTGATGACCTCATTTCCTCTCTAGCCCTGTCTTTGTTGTGTTCTTCTCTGACCCTCTTAATCATGTGGACATGCAGAGCGAAGCATGTGTGCTGCTGTAGGTGTACAACACCTCGCTGTTTGAATCCGACAGTGCATGGTTCCACAGAACCTTGCTAACCTCTCCACCTGATCTACACAGCTCCCAGACACACACACACACACACACACACACACACACACACACACACAGCTGAACACTTGGTATCAGTCTCAGGGTTATTCTAAGGGTTTCAAATAGCCACTGTAACTGTGCAAATCCTCCAAGTTTTGAGACCCTGTCAGTTTGTATACAGCCTATACAACAACCAGAGTTACAACCACCGCACAACAACCAGAGTTACAACCACAGCACAACAACCAGAGTTACAACCACAGCAAAACAACCAGAGCGACAACCACACCCACTAAACTGGAACACATTTCCATTATGCCCTGCTTGTAAAGAGCATATTAGCAATTATCTACGAACCTGTTTAGGACATTTTTAGATGGAACTCATCTGATAACTCCTGCTGTTCAGTGCATTACTGGGAAGTATTTGCATAGACCAACAAGTCTGGAGTTGTCCCCTTCTGTTTAAAGGACAATTTCCATCAAAGTTCTTTTTTGTCAGTAGCCCTGACGGCCATGAACAGCAGTTCCTGAAAATCTGAGAAAAGCAACAGCTTACACACGTGAACCAGATTTTGTCCTTTTTGATTTATATATAAGCAATTTATGATAATGATCTGTTGCTTTGTCTGCTGTGCCATAAGGCAGCTGATGCTCTCCATGTGTGTGCACAGGCCACTCTGCTCTCTTCACTACTGCCCCATACTCCTGGGTGGAGGGGAGGATCACAGACTGTATGGATGACAGTTAGACTGGCCTTCACCTGATATTTTGTTAATTTTATAAAAATCGATCCAGATTCTACAGCTGAAAATAAGCAATACTGGCTAGACCGGATCTGTTTGGTAAATCTGCTCTGGACAGGGCAGGATGAGAGTGTTCGTCTGGAGGGCGAGAGTGTTCGTCTGGAGGGCGAGAGTGTTCGTCTGCCTGCACACTCTGCTTTTCCTCAGGTTTACAGCATACCTGATGAAGCTTCCAGTCTCTCCAGACGACTGATGAGCCAATCCAATGATCCAGAAAACTGCGCACAGTTCTTCCTATTGCCCCTGATCAGGGCAGCTAGAGAGAAAGAGAGAAAAGGGAGAGTAAGCCAAGCAAATAGTGAGAGAGCAAGAGAGAGCGGGAGAGAGCGGGAGAGAGAAGAACTCATTGTTCAGCAATAGTTGATGGCTACCACTTTGTTCTTTAATAGTTAATGAGCAATGATTGTATGAAGCACTCTTATGATTCTCCAGAAGAAAGCAAGATCAATGCAGTTGGCTTGATATGGACAGGCAGACACAGTCTCTGTTACATGAACAGGCAGACACAGTCTCTGTTACATGAACAGGCAGACACAGTCTCTGTTACATGAACAGGCAGACACAGTCTCTGTTACCCGAACAGGCAGACACAGTCTCTGTTACCCGAACAGGCAGACACAGTCTCTGTTACCCGAACAGGCAGACACAATCTGTTACTGGGCATATCATCAGAAAATACTAAATTCCTCCCTCGCACAGAATCTCAGTATGCATCCTTGTGCATGTTCATATGTGTATGGTCCGCCCCTCCTCTGCCTCACAGTTACTACGGCCACGCCCCTTGTTTTTGCTCCAATCCCTGTACCCGATACCATGAGGGGTTTTTTTCCTTGTGTCTATAGCTTTCACCTGTCGTTAGTTTAGTCATTTGTTTGTGTATATATACTCCTGGTTTGTACTCCTCAGGTATTTTGTATGGTTCGTTTAACCTTCTTCGGATTCTCTGTTTGTTATCTAGCTTCTCATCTTGTTCCTGTGTTTCTGACTGCTTGGTTGTCTTGCATTTTTGTTAGTATCCTCGGCTTTCATGTGTGTATTGTACTGTATTCAGACTGTTGTTAATATGCCTGACTGTTTTGACTTTAGCGTGCTTTACTCCTCCCTAATTCCTTTCGTCTTCTGAGTCCATGTTTCCTTTTTTGTCTGTGTTTGTTTTACACAGTTCTAATATTAAACCTCACTGTTTTTGTCTGTGTTTGTTTTACACAGTTCTAATATTAAACCTCACTGTTTTTGTCTGTGTTTGTTTTACACAGTTCT
>JAOXYF010000012.1:17713130-17748726 GCA_028565775.1 Sternarchorhynchus goeldii | reverse complement strand
TAGATGTATAATAGATAGAGATCTGGAGTATTTAATAGATGTATAATAGATAGAGATCTGGAGTATTTAATAGAAGTTTTCAACTGGAAGGTCTAGGCTAGTTGGCACAGAATAACCAGTGTTGAACCATGAGGAAAAAGCAAGCTAAACAGCAGGAGCTGGGATGAAGACCAACGTGCCCCACACCCTCACATCCCTGTTAACCTCGACCGCCGTGCTTCATTTGAGTTGTGTGTAAATGCGTGAACACTCACAATGTCCTCAGACGCCCCAGGTTCAGCCATCATCTCCTCTCTCTCTTTCTCCATAAAGGGAATCAGATAGGCCACTGCCTTCTTCATCACGCGAGCTGATTTAATTACCTGATCTCACGCGCGCGCACACAGTTAACAGAAATGCAATTTTAAGAGTCACGGTTCAGTGCAGTATTCTCATTATTGACTGCATGGTAATAAGACTATACAGGCTATTTTTATAAATACTGGAGGACCAAAAAAAGAAAAAAACACAAAAACAGACCAAAAAAAGTAGAAAACAGGCATCACTTATTTGATATCCATTTGATATCTCAACCTGAAGTACTATCTTTCTCTAAGTGACATGTCATGAGCCCCAACAGTTTCTCTTGTCGCAAGCGTTAGAAATTTGAGGACAAACACTATTAGCAAGGTTAGTTTTAATACTCTACTGCAGAGTAATACTGTTTGGTTTGATGTCAAAAATTTGCAATAGCTTCTCAAATGCATTTTTAAATACAACCCCATCGTCAGGGATGCTACACCAGAGCAGAGTGAATTAACGATGCACACAGCAGCAGGCCTAAAGCCTCTCCTCTCTGCCCAAGGCTGACTTCCTCTCTTCTGACATGGGCTTTGAAGGGCTTAATAATCAGCTGAATGCAGTGTGCTGGATAAGAGAGAGAACCCGGTTGGTGAAGTGGTGTGGAAATCTGTGACAGTAAAAATCTAACTGTACATTTGTCTTTTTATATGTGGGGGACTGTGTGTGTGTGTGTGTGTGTTGTAAACTACCTGTGGCAGGAACATCTTGCCAGCTCCAAACAGGTCTCCCACTGTCTTCATGGCGTTCATAAGAGGCCCCTCGATCACATGGAGGGGGCGGGGATAAAGTCCTGTCTGAGCTCGAGCTTCTTCAGTGTCCTCAACTACGTACTTCTCTATACCCTGCGCATGCACATACACACAAACACACACATGTACATACACGTGCACACGCATGCATGCATGGATGTACACACACACACACAAACACACACACGCACACACGCGCACACACCTACCTTAATAAGAGCATATTCCAGTCTCTCCTCCACACTTCCTTTTCTCCACTCATCCGTCTGAATCACCTTCTTCCCTCCTTTAGCATTGTTCTAAAATGTGTGCAAACATGACAAACGACTGGTTAAAGACCAATAAGAAAACACGACAAACGACTCATTAAGACAAAACAACTTGTGGCAGCAGTTCCCATGGAGTGACAAACAGAAGAACGAGAAAACAAACCACCATCACAGATCTGCCACAAGCAATGCTGCTAAAACATGGACCACATAAACTTTATAAAGGTTTCAGCTGTACCCATTTATAAAGGTTTCAGCTGTACCCATTTATAAAGGTTTCAGCTGTACCCATTTCATTCATTCCCTTTATTTAGCTAGTTATTGCACTAGCCGCTGTACTCGGGTGTACCTGGGTGTACCAGAGTGTACCAGGGTGTACCAGGGTGTACCTGGGTGTACCTGGGTGTACCTGGGTGTACCTGAGCATACAGCAGCAGCTTCTCCGTGGCCTCCGGCTCCCGGTTCCAGATGAGGTTTTCACAGAGAACCAGCAGCTCCTTATCAATGTCATCATACACCGGTAGGCTGCCCGCATTCACAATGCCCATGTCCATCCCGTCCTGCAGGGGGCGCACAGCTGTCAGCCGGCTTCAGTGCCAACCCTAAGCTTTAAAACATGCACTCTACCCTGAGACACAGTGTACACTTCATCTGCTTTAAGACACACTAACACTTAACCCTTTTACAGCTGGAACATACAAGCTGCTCTCATGTCATTTTTTTTCAGTACTTCCTGCTGCAAGACTGGGCTTTTACCCAAACAGCAGGGGCTAAAATACAGACACATACTGATATTTGATGGATACGTCTACGGTCCTCTAACACAAACTTACACCCTGTCTAAAGTCCCAGGATTGCTGTGTAACCAGTGAGATGAGGTGGTGTTTTAGTGAGAATAGGGGAGCTGTGAGCACAGCAGTGGTAGAGTCTCTGAGTGTGCAGCACCTTTATCGCGTGGTAGAGGAAAACTCCATGCATGGCCTCCCTGATGGCGTCCATGCCTCGGAAAGAGAAGGAGAGGTTGGACAAGCCACCACTGACCCTAGCACCAGGTAAGGTCTCCTAGAGAGAGAGAGAGAGAGAGAGAGAGAGAGAGAGGCAGGTGTAAGATAATTCACTTAAGAGGATCTTAAGAGGATGTATAAATGTGAGCAGTAGTGAACTGGACAGGTAAGGCATGTTGCAGTGATTGTCCAACCTTAATAGCCCTGGTGGCTTTGATGAAATTGATGGCGTACATGTTGTGCTCCTCCATCCCTGTGCCTATGGTCAGGATGTTGGGGTCAAAGATGATGTCGTTGGGGTTAAACCCCACCTTACTGATCAGAAGCTGATAGGCTCTAGTGCAGATCCGGATCTTCTGATCAGTTTCGGTTGCCTAAAGGAGGTGTTTTGCAAACATTTTAATCAGTCTGTGTATACAAGTTCAGTGCACAGATATGAGTCAGCGGACTGCGTGGAAAATAGAACAGAATAGGAGGGATGGCATGTTTTTGCTTTAAAAAAAAAACAGGTGTAGCAGTCCGACACGGGTTGTTCTGTAATTCCTGGATGGAGAACTGCGAGACCCACTGACCTGCCCCTCCTCATCGAACGCCATAACGACAACCGCAGCGCCGTAGCGACGAACTTGCTTGGCACGTCTCAGGAACTCATCTTCACCCTCCTTCAGGCTGATGCTGTTGACGATGCACTTTCCCTGGCAACACTTCAGACCCGCTTCAATCACAGCAAAGGAGGACGAATCGATGCACAGTGGCACCTGAATAACAGCCAAAAGACTTACGCACTAGAACACGCAGCTCCAGAAGGCACAGCTCCAAGTTCTGCCTAAATATGCAGTCTGCTGTTTATTCACTATAAAAATATAAAAGTTTACATAAAAGTGAAATATTTTGTAAATAAATGTATTTGTTTTTAATTACAGAATTATACTAGTTGACCACATTTCTGTGATGTGTCAATATTCACTATAAAACAAATTCTATACCTCACAACTGCATATTACGCTACTGTGGTTTAGTGTTTAGATTTGAAGGGTTTTTATTTTAAATGCAGGCCATTACTTTGGCAACGTCAGGCTCAGAGGAGACGAAGTTGCAGAAACGTGTCATGGCAGCTGATCCATCCAGCATGCCTTCATCCATGTTAATGTCCAGCACCTGGGCTCCCATCTCCACCTGGGCTTTAGCTATACTTAATGCTTCCTACAGATCAGTATACACACACACACACACACACACACACACACACACACACACACACACACACACACACACACACACACACACACACGCAACAGAGGTCATATTGAGCAACAGTGATATTTGAACCTAATTCAGTTAAGAAGTGAAAATAATGTTTAAGGATGCCCTGAAATGCTGGTCTGTGAATGTCTGTAAACACACATTCCCTCATAATTAATCACACATTACCTCATAATTTCCTGCCATGATGAGTTTGGCGAACTTGCGCGATCCAGCAACATTGCAGCGTTCACCGATGTTGACAAAGTTGGTGTACGGTCCGACCCGAAACGGCTCCAGACCTGAGGACGCGGCCGGACAGACACAGACAAACCTGAGGACGCGGCCCGACAGACACAGACAGACCTGAGGATTTCACTGTTATAATTTTCCAATGTCGGAAGAAAAACATGGGAGTTTTCTCAATCGTTTGGTGCAAAGTGATCAGGAATGTTCTGATAAAATCAATCGCATTTAATGTTATCATCAGATTTGTCCTGGCTCATGTAAATAGTGAGGTGACCAGTAGGTGAGCTTTCTCCAGCACCAAACAGGAAGGAGCAAACAGGAAGGTCTGACAGGTAGATGAGGGACATGGAGGAGACTCTGAAGAAGCCTCGAGTTTTTCTTTTTGCCTGTTAAAAGCTGCTTCTGTTTGAGCTCCACAGCTGCTCCTCAAATTTCTCAAAAGGGGATATAGTTACAGTCTTACAAATAGTGATGCTGCAAGATCCATAGTCTTTGGAAAATCATAGGCTGGGACTAAAAACATTGACCAATGACGCATTGTCTTTAGAGGTTTCCTTCAGAGTCTTTTCAGAGTTTTTTTTCCAAAGTCTTGACAGAACGACAGAAGAGCATCTTACCTGAGAGCAGCATGAAGTCACTGAAAACATCTTTGGGAGGAAGCCTGGCTTTACACTGCTTCACACTCTCAGAAATTGCTCTGCACACACACAGTCATGCTGTTAACAAGGCTGGAGTAGTTCACTGTTGCACACAATGTGTAAAGACCATGACCGTTGGACACCAGGCAAAGGGTCGATTCCAGACCTGTGGGGCACTTGCTACAGAGGGAAAGGTTTTTATCATATGTGGTTCGAATACACACAGGATTGTGACAGAGTCAGCCAAGGTTGCCTGGGTGACGCAATCAGCCAAGGATGCCATGGAAACACAGCCAGCAAAGTTGCCATGGTGACACAGTGATGGTGACCCACTACCTTATATGGTGTGGCGTAGTTCCACAGCAGCCCCCGACAATATTCACCAAGCCGTCCACTGCAAACTCCTGTGGCAAGGAAAAGACTGTCATTAAACGAAAGGAACAGGTTTGATTAATACAAAGCCTTATGAATATTGAAAAAAAAACTGGATTTCCTAGATAAGACTGGATTATAGTTCATAAATTATTTAATTCTTGACTAAAATAATGACATTTCAAGCTTTAAAAGAACATTATTTCCCCTTAGTTGTGCTAGAAATGTGCTTACAAAAACCTCCTCTGCACTAACCAGCACCTGCAGTGTGGAGGCAAACCTCACCCTGATTTGTGAAGCCATGATCTCTGGGGTTTCATCATACTCTCCGAACGTGTTGGGGAGACCTGGAACAAGGTAGCAGCGAGGTCAGGATGGGCCAGAGCTGGAGCTAGAGCGAGGCCTGCTTGAAGACCGAGGTGTTACCTGCGTTGGGGTAACACAGGACGAAAGAACCGGTGCTCCTGCCGATCACCTCAATAAACGGCCTCATTTCGGTGGCCCCCAGGGCGCAGTTCAGACCGATGCTGCGGGAAAGGAGGAGGTTTGCACTGGTTATGCTCTCCAAAAACAAGAGGTTGTGAAACAAGAGTCATGCTTTTGTCCAGCAGGGGTAGAAGGTGATGTCAATGAGCAACTCTAAATTACACACCTCACACATCGTGGGCCTTTCGTTAAATAAAAGGAAATTAGACCAAAAGTGCCCAGCCAGTATGAATGACAGTGTTTAATAAAGGCTTCTTAAACTTCTGAACTAGCAATACTCTAATACTAGATGTACTGATAAAAATATGATTTAAAATGTCATTTTCTTTCTTAAGCAAGACTGGGACTGTGTCTTCTCAGAACATCGTACCACAGAGGTTTCATGTGAGATACACTGATGACAAATGCCTCTCCTGTCTGCCCTGAGAGAGTACGACCACTCTTATCCACAATGGTTCCCGAGATCTAGAACACACACATGCAGGCGTGCGCACACACACACATGCGCACACACACACACACACACACACACACACACACACACACACACACACACACACACACACGCGCGAAGACTAAATTATTCTGTTCATCCATAAGTAGAGATAGGTATAATCATTCTTAAAGTTGTCAACAGATGTATCACATGCCTGCAAGACACTTTTGAAAAAAAGTAATCTGATAAATGGATGATTAAAATGTATAGAATAATGGATAGATATATGAATAAACAAACAAACAAATAAATATATCTTGTTACTCACAAATATGGGTCTTGGTTCATACAACTCCTCAAACAGCACATCAATAGCAAATAAAGCAGCCTTTGAGAGAGAGGGGAACATAACTCACACTGTACTACTGCAACACTTTAGCAACTGGACACCTATTCAAGCACTTTAACAATCACCGTTAAAGGCTTTAAAAGGGTTATGGGTCTGTGAAAGCATGTAGGACTAAATAAATAAATGAATGAGAGTGAATGAGGAAAGAATGAGGGAGGAAGAGAGAGAGAGAGAGAGAGAGAGAGAGAAAATGCAAGAGAGAGGTCTACCTTTGCATTAGCTGTGTCAAAGATGGTCTCCACCAGCAGGATGTCACAACCTCCATCCAACAGGCCTCGTATCTGCTCCGAGTATGCTTCTACCAGTTCATCAAACACTACGGAGGATGAGCGCAAGCAAACACACACACACACACACACACAATCTAAATATACTCCCCAAACAGATATCACTAGTTTGCAATAAAAATCTGAAAATGTTTTTCACATAAACAAAATCGTAAGCTCTTGAATTAAGCACATTCCAATGTGAATTGCAAACTTAATTCTATAACACACTGCTCAACATCTCCCCCTTGTGGGTCACTGAAGATATGGTATATGGAAATTCCATAAAAGTTTCAAATGTGAGCAAGGGCAATGCGACCCTCTAAAAGGGCAAAGTACTTGAAAAAGTAAGCATTAACTATCTCAGGGACCAGATAAAGGACAGCGTGATCTGAATGTGACATTGTTGAAACAACGAGGAATTTTAAAAGACTTTGGGTTTAGTCTTTATAGTGCCAACTTACAGATGTTTCGGAAGTCTGGTCTCTCAACAGAGGGCGACACGGATAATGTTCTGTTGGTGGGACCCACGGCTCCAGCTACGTACCGCTTCACGCCTGACAACAAAATGGACAAGCCTGGCTACTTACTGCTTCTAGTATACAAGGTGCATTTAAAAGGGTCAGCATATCGTTAATGTCATCAACATCATGTGTTTCCCACAGCCATACCTGTCTGAGCAGTAACTTCATCAGCTGCTTTCCTGGCTACCTCTGCCGAAGCCTTGTTTAACCGATACGCCTGCACCAAATCACCAGACCAGACCAGACCATCACCACCTTACCGATGGGATAACTTACCAGGAGGCATTTCCAGGAACATAACTGAACATCATTTTGGACTGTTTTGTTAACATTAATATCAGCAATGAAATGTTTGTCCAAACACCGTCAATCATGAATGAGTAAATCTTTAAAGATATTCAGTCAGACTAAATATATATAGATTAATATTTTATTAGTGGCTACTAATTTTCATTGTTTATTAGCCAAGAGCCAAGCATTGTGGGTTTATGGTTATTTTCCTGTAAAATGAATAAATCTATAACAAATTTTGTAAAACCTAAAATTGCGATTCATGAAGTAAAATAAAATGTCATGGTTGCATTTATGAGAACACAGCTCGGCGTAAGCAAGCTACGTTCAACGCTGTACGGGATTTACCAGGTCCTCCAGACCGTAGTCTGCTTGAGCAACTCTGGTACTGCTAAACGTGTTCGTCTCTATGATGTCTGCCCCTGCAAGAAGATACTCCTACAGACAGACAGACAGACAGATACAGACAGAGATAAGACAGCGAGACGTGCTTTGCATTCTTCCTTAACGCTGCCTTGTGATATCCTCCGTTTTGCTTATGAGAAAAGTACGTGTTTGTTATTTTTTAATCAAACTCTCCAGGGACTACAGATGACCAATTAGCTAACTGGCTTCATTTGGCATATTTACATCATGATAATGATGTTGATTAATGTGAGCCGATCCTCTTAAATAAATTTCTTTTTTAAAAATGAGATCGAGAGACACACACACACACACACACACACACACACACACTTCACATGACTCTGACTCACCAAATACGTTGTACTGTGTAGCCACAGGTGAGGTCCCACCCAATTTAGAGGCAAGACTTTCATACATTTCTATTAATAATCACCCAATTTCCTAACCTAGTTACACTCCATTTCTTTTTAGACGTTGTCATCATGACACACAGACATGCTGGAGCATGTGTCAGCATGCAGCCACAACCACAGACGCATCACACACACACACACACACACACACACACACACACACACACACACACACACACAAACGGCAAGCACCTTGTGAATGCTGTATACGACATCAGGCTGGGTGATGCTCAGGAGATCATTGTTGCCCTTCAGGCTCCTGGGGTGGTGCTTGAACTCTGTGCCTCTAAAGTCGTCTTCCTGTAGCTTTCTCTGCTGGATCATGGTCCCCATTCCTCCATCCAGGACCATTATCCTGTTCTGAAGTGTCTCCCTGAGCTCATCTTCTAGCGAGGCAGCAGCGCCCCCTATACGCATCACACAGACGACCCAATATTTACATGCCTTCTTAAAAGATGCTTAATTCCAGTTTGGAAGGACTACCACTTCAGTTGCAACCCTAATCTTACTCGCATGATCTGGTTACCCAGGTTGGATAGGAGATCCCTGTGAGTATAGTTTGGGTGCTCCACACACTTCAGTAGACTTTCTCGCATTCATATTACACTCACAATAAAGTGTAGAAAAGGTACTTAAATTCTGGAACGTTGAATATCTGTTCTTTTTCTTTGACATGTTCTGATAGCTGTCAGTGAACCGACTATGCAATATGCAAACGCGCAATACTGGATGCAATGTGATGCACTTAAGCCGCTGTTAATTAACACGTTCGTTTCGATCGCCTACCCACAGATTCTGTTAATATTCTACGAGGTTCAGCGTTACACAACCCCACATAGGACATAATCAAGTGTCCAATGATTAAAAGCAGCTTTACCCCCACATGGGGTATACCATCGCAGCACAAACCACACATGGCATCAAGAAAACTACAGTCACAAACGTTTATTAAATACGTGTGTTCAAATAAGTTGACAAATGTGTCATGAACCTTGCCAGCTGTCTTGACACAGCCACGTGTACGACTGCAGAATCATCAGAATATAGTTTCCAGTAAAGGCAAAGCGCCCGAGTGAAGTGATCTAACTCGAGTAAAACACAACACCTCGATTAAGACACTCGATGTCTACGAAAATCAACATGTTGTATCCGGTACCGCTTCTTGCGCTGTATACGATCGCCACACAACGGCGGCTGCTTAGCTAGCTGGGTTAAAGTTAACCAGGAATTTGAGAGCTAGGTGCTAGTACGCTGATGCAATCAAAGTATCGGTAGTGATAGATACATCTAGGTGGCAAACGAATAAAACTCACAGCGAAGACTGAGAAAGCCGGTCAACTGACATTAGGTAAAACTCGACTAACTAGCTAGGTTAGCTAGCTATCCAACGTATCCTGTCCTGATGAATGTTGAACCTTCACTTAGGACCACGTTCATTGTAGTCACTGCCATTATTTGCTTCTGATATGGTCCTGAGTCAAGTTCTTGAGTTAGCGAGTTTCGTTGGTTGAATGGATAACACCAAATACCAGGTCGTTTCCCTTTAATACAAGGTAAATTACTATCATCCAGTTATCTGACATAGCTGCAAACTTACTTGCTCCTGTTGCATGATGAATTGTCGGCGCCATTTAAAAAAAGTCAGTAAAAATATAACATTCCAGATCGAACTGCACGAAAAGCAATAAAAGCAGCGATATTAAATGTCGTCCGGTATTCTTCTTAGTTCTTCACACAAACCGACTCAAAACTTTCTTCGATTCACCCGGTTCAACATGCCAACTCGTGCAAACAGTCTGCCTACAGCGCATGCGCCACTCGGGTTCCGCGCTCAGTGACATCTAGTTTCATTCGCGAGTAACTTCCAACCCTCATCTATCTGTGCACCCGCAGACCAAGAGCCAGGGAGGGCAAAGTCTCGCCTTGGAAGGATGAAGTGCCTACTTCTGCAACTGCAACTTAAATTCCAATCTCAACATAACATTATTGATTGATTTTATCATTAATTTCAAATTAACAATAGCATGTGACAGATGTTGTGATACGCAGTGATTTCCACATGATTCAGTACAACTGCATTCATGCTCCCTGAGCAGCAAACCCATGTCCTACCTGTTCTAGCAGGTGAGCTGTATTATTGTGGAAGAGTAAGTAGAACAAGGTGCTAACAAAACCGAGGTTATGGGTCCAATTTCCCAGAATCTTACATCCAGCCCTACTGATAAGTACATATAAGTATCCCTGGATCAGAGCATCTGCACAGTGGTATTGATGGACATTTTATGTATAGCTAGACTACTTACCTATCACTGTAAATATCTAGTTAGATAGGTTGGTAACACAAAGTCTGATACAAAGTTTGTATATGGTGGCCAAGAGGACCCTTTGGTTTGTAAATGAAAAAAGATACAACAATTCAACGTGCCAGTTCAACATGCCAAGCAGTCTGCCTACAATGCACACCCATCTAAATCAGATCCAAACTTCATATGCTTTTGAAACATCCACAAAGCTGGAAAGCATACTTTTATTCCCTAAAGCATACTTTTATTCCCTAAAGCATACTTTTTTATCAAGATAAAAATGCAAGTATTAATCATATCTTCTGAAGAGAAGCAAATAGTCAGACAGCTGCACATTGATTGTGAAAACTGTAAGAGCATTTTCTGAATGGGCTGCACAATGAAGCACTGAATATGAATCTATCTGCTAATTTATAGGTACTAATCCTAAACTAATTAAATATTTCTTAGATGGCTGACCTGTCGGCCCCTTGCTGAATAAATCAGTACTTTATTTTTAACTCTTAACAGATTTGTCTACTAGTTTATCTTTATCATTTCGCTCTCCACACCACCCTTCTTCTTCTTATACATTTCTAAGATGCTATAGGCACACCCTCACCTATTTTAATGTATATGTGTCAGCAGATAATTAGATGTCACTGGAAAAAGACTTGATTCGTGAAACAGGACTGAAGAGAGCCCTGCTTGTGTGTTCACAAGCTGTGTTGTGCTGTTTAGTTCATCATACATTTTAACATTGTTTTCCCTGGCTGTCCAGGTCAGCTGACACACCAGGCTACTGAGAAATCTCCCAGTACTCCCAATCTTCTATTGTCCAGTATAGGTGAACCTGTGCAATTTACAATGATGTGCCAAAACTCATGGGACAGAAGCTAGTATTGTGTGAGGGCCTCCTCTATCCCAGAGAAATGTAATTTAAATGTGGCATGGATTCCACAAGTGGGTGGAAGATCTGGAGGGATGTTGAGTCATGCCATCTGGATTGGCATCAACAGCTCTGTGGTTTTTGCAGGTGCAGGATCTCACATGGAAATGGACCTAATCACCACATCTCATATTGGGTTCATGTCGGGTGAATGTGCAGGCCACACCATTTACCAGAGCTCTCCAGAATGCTCCCTGAACCAGTTCAGGACAACGTTGGCAAGACAGGACAGTGGATTTTACTGCTGGACCATGAAAGGCTGCAAATGGTCACCAAGAAGTGAAACATAGTGGGTACCGGACATGTTTAGCCAGATCAGTGGACCCAACTCTTGACATGAAAACACAACACACACCAGTATGGGACTCTTCTTGTTGTCTGTTCAGTCACCTGACAAACTTTGTCTCTGTATTTTCTGATATAGTCATGTACTTGCTAGAGTATAACATCCCATACATGTTTGGAATGGAAATTATTCACAGAAAAAAAGTTCAGAGAACAGACTGGTTACTAGTAAGCTTTCAGGAAAAAATATAAAAGATAAAAAAGAAGACAAATGGATCAATATGCTACTGTTGTATTACATTTATTGTATTTAACATATTGCATTTATTTTATAACTGTTCCTGCCCTCTCAGGGGAAGATAAGATAGAGACCCATTCAAAAATGCTCTCTCATACTTTCATTTAAAAACCCATACATATTTGTATTATTTAACATTTTCATAAGCAAATCTTTTTAAAGGCTTTTCATGTTGTGGGTAGGGTTGGGGAAGGGGCAAGAGAGGGCGGTCTGACTCCAAGATTACAATATTTTTCTGAAGGCGCAGTTCCCCAGGTTTCTGCCTAGAGGTCGCTCTCCCCATACAGTGCACTAGAGAAAGCTGTGTAGTCGAGAGCTTGTGGCATGCCGTCAGGGCCCGTGTACAGAGGCATTCTCGAGATGCAGTACTCCGCCTGCTCCGGGGGAAGCTCACGACGCAGCTCTTCGACCAGAATATATGGCTGCAAACACAAATATGAAAGTAACTGGAAAAGTATATTCCTTTATTCACAAACACAGATCTAGCTTTAAGTAATTTTTCAAACAAAGACAGGCAAATTCAAAATACTCATATTTAGGTCATTCCAAACTTGAGGTTTCTCTCTCTCACACACACACCTTGTCACCCGCAAGGATCCTGAAGGAAGCGGCGACCTGTTCGGCTGTGTCAGTCTCTGTGGTCTCGCGGGTCATAAAGTCCACAAAGGATTGGAACGTCACTTTTCCCGTGGTGTTTGGATCGACCAGTGACATGATTCGCGCAAACTCCGCCTCTCCCTGCACACACGTATGTATGGTTCTGAATAACACGGCAGATACAGAATTCTTTGCAATATTTAATATTTTAATTTAAGCTGCCCATACGCCCAGTCACAAAGTCATCAAGGAACAAAGCCATTTGTGAAATGTATTTAGTCTAGTAGCATATAAAACATTACCAGAAATGTGTTTTCGATCTATATAAAATGTGTTTAGTGGGATGACACATTAGTACACCAGCTTACTCTATATCGAAAAAATTGGGTAATGTTTTTAGCAGATTTTTAAAACCAACTGATTATTTGACGAGTGATATGTTTTATATTTACCGATGCCGACATTTATAGGACGGCGATTGATGTCCGATACGTAATGCTGATATATATCACTTTTATGCAACTGATAAAGCACAATTGAATCAACAACAATAATAACAACAACCACAATAATAATAGACACAGAATTGATTACAAACTTATTACCATAACATTTATTGCAGAGTGCATGAGTTATGGTACATGGCTCCAACTTTTTCACCACCTTGCCAAAAGCACATTTTTGTATGTTTGTTTACGTCAGAAGCGAAATATCCAATCAAACACAGAAAAAATCAATTCGTTTCCTCAGCCTACTCGTGTCATCGTATAGTGGGAAGAGGTGACTGTGTGATAGAGCGGAGATTCTGTTGCTCGTGCAGCTTTACTATTCTATTGTACACACAAGAGGGAGAGAGAAGCTCATGCACGCGCACACACGTGCATATATTAGCTAGAAGCCCATAACTTTTATTCCCCAGTACATTGCTGACAAATTGATAACGCTAGTTTTCTTGTTAACGTAAGTCAATAACTTAAAACTCTCCCATTAGCAAGTGCAACTGACGTTGTAATAGTAACTTACGTACGGAACCTTATAACAATCAAATCAAGCGCGTCGACAGCAGATTGTTCGACAAGCACAGTAGTTTTTTGAGGCATGTAAACTTGCTAGATAAGTTGGTTAAAGGCTTGTTAACATTTCCAAATAACCTTATTTGCATATACGTAAATAAATAAATAAATAAATAACTGGAATCAGTATAATTATACAGACAGCAAACACTGTGTATCTTATTAACAGTGACCAATTAAATATACTGAGCTTTGCAAGCATGGGCGTGTCCCCTTCATATTTCATAATTATTTGTAATTAAGCGTTACATTCAGTATTACATGCACTACGTATTTCACAGCACCCAGCCGTCTGCCCGTAGTATGACAATACAGACTCAAGGGGGAGCTCTAACAGGTAGGGCAGTGGTTGCTCAGTGGTTAAGGCAATCAACTAGTAATCAGAAGGTTGCCCGTTCAAACTCCACCTTCACCTGGCCAAATTGCCACTGTTGGGCCCCTGAGAAAGGCCCTTAACCCTCAATTGCTCATGACGTATCCTCTCATAATTGTAAGCTGCTTTGGATAAAAGCGTCAGTCAAATGCCATAAATGTGACATTGTTCCACAGCAGGGCTTCGTAGCTGTGTTTTGATAATCAGCTTCAAGAGTGCCAGCATTGGCCGATTATCTGAAAACAGCATTAATCATCCAGCTGATTCATAGGTCGAACCGCTACACCTGATCACACCTTGTTATGTGTATGTGTGTGTTCATGAGGGAAAGAAAGAGTGAGGTAGAGAAACACACAGTGACTGCCTCTGACCTTGGCATACAAGAATGTATGTGAACACAATGTGTGTGTGTGTGTGTGTGTGTGTGTGTGTGTGTGTGAGCGTGCATGTATGCGTGTGTGTGTGATAGACACAACCAGATGGAAAAGGTGGCCTTCCCAAGTTCCTGTATCACCCCATGTGTTTCCCATATCTCTATGTAAAAGCTGCCAACATTCCAATATGGAGTCACATTAGACTGACTGGTCATTGGAGCTATTAAGGTCTAACAGCTTCCTTCAGTTGGAGGAGGACCAGAGACCCTGAACAAGAACCTGACTGGACACACTTCCCAGAAACACATGACACTGTGCTGCTGTGTAAACTCTCGTATGAGGCAGCAAACGGTGTTTTTACTGTTGCTGTTTGGTTTGTTTACCAGATCGTATCCCATGGAGATAAGACACGCCCTGAAATCATCCGTCTCCATCCCTCCTTTCTTCTTCTGCAGGGAGGAGAGTGAGAGAGAAGAATAGGTAGAAAAAGGAAGATGAAGGAAGGGGCAGGAGAGAGATAAACTCATGAATACAAGGAAAAGTCCACACACACACACACACACACAGGATATGGAGGAAAAGAGAGAGATTTTAGTGCTACTTGTACTATTACTGTATATGAACAATTAAACACACTTCCTGAATATTAGCTTCTGTATTATTTTCTGTATTTTCTGTATTTTGAGAATTATCTAACTTTCACTCTTTATTTCACTCTTTATTTATGTAAAGTAATCACAGGCCATTTAGGCAAAGTAATTTGTTATTTGTGTGCATTTCTTGCGCTGTTGGTGAGATTGTAGGTGTGGGCGTGTCTGAGGTTGAGGGTGTGGGCGTGTCAGTAATGATACGAGTGTGGGTGTGTCCGTGAGGTTGAGGGCGTGGGCGGGTGGGTAAGGGTGATGGCTTTGGAGGGTCGGCGAGCGCGTGGGCGGGTCAGTGAGGGTGTGGCCGTGGTAAAAGCCGGTCGTACCCTGTCGAAATGGCCGAAGGAGGAGCGGAACTCGTTGAGCTGCTGCTGGCTGATTCCCTTGGCGTCGCGGGTCAGGATCTGCGTCTCGATCTCGTTGATGGTGCGGGCCACTGTCGTCAGGAGGAGCTCCCAGCCCACGCGGATGTGCTGTCGTTGCCATGGAAGAGGAACGTTAAATACACAAACTCCATAAGTCATGGAACTTCTAGAGGTGTTAGGTTGATGTTTTAGTGATTTTCAAAGGGTTTTTAAAGGGTTCACCCAGTTTGTGACTGGTGGACAAAAATTGTAAATACTTTCTTGTGTATACTTGTTGTTGTGTATACTTATATTTACAGACACAAGGTGTGTGTATGTGTGTAAGTCTTAATATAATTAATTCAATTAAATTTGCATGTTTGTATTTACCTCCATGGTGTAGTTGGTGTGTTTGTTGTCGAATATAAGAGACTCCTGGATGAGCTGGTGCTCTCCCTCCAACTTATCAATGTTGGGTTTGTAGTTGATGATCATGTTCTCGTACTGCTTCAGCTGAGTCATCTGATCTTCTAGCGCACCTCCCATCTCCACTGAACTGTTGACAATCTCCTATAAATCACACACAACATCAAATAACTGTAACATGTATACACATACACACACACACACACACACCAGGAACGCAGTACGACATGCTGGAGCTTGGTTTGGTGACAGACCTCCATGCGTGTCTGGATCCAGGGCCCGATGAGGTTGGCCTGCGCAGCAAACTGTCTCCTCGAACGCTCGTTCGCCTGCTGCCTGGACAACTCCTCCTGCAGGGCGCTGTCCCTCTGAGGAACCAGCCTCTTCACCTACACACACACACACACACACACACACACACATATACAGACACCCATAATCAGTGTTACATGCAAATTCCTTTAATTAGTGATGATGCCATAACATGCTCACCACACACACACACACACATACGCACACACACACACACACACACACACACCTTGTCCCATTTCGCAGTGACCTCAGCAGGAGTAATGTTGCAGTAGATGTTGTTCAGCTTGGTGGAGATGCCGTAACTCTGAGCAATTTTCTGCACCTCGTTAAAGATGCTCAGGATGGCCTGCCTCTCAGTGTCAGCCTCTGGTAAGGTGGCTTTGAACTGCTCATGTGCTGTAATCAGGTTCTACACAAGTATGTACATCACCCACACACACACACACACACACACACAAACATACGTGCACACACAAAACATTAATCTCAGTAAAAATGTCAAAAACATTTGTAAATGTAGTGTTCAGAAAAATATTGATCACAACATCCGTTATAAGATCTCATAATGTCTGACATTGCTACATGCTTTTTGCTACTGATGTTAGAAGTTGGGCTAGGGGGTAGGTATAGCTTTAAGTAGTGTTAATAACAGTAATCAGAAGGATAATAAACACGAATGTGGGAGTGTGTACCTGTATCTCCTCAACACTGTGCACTATAAACATGTCCTGCAGGTCTTCCATGGCTCCTTCCATCCAATTGTTAAAGGGAGCCGATCTCTTAGCAAACTCCAGAAACAACTGATCGATCGTCTCCAGCAGCTTCTCTGTTCTCTTACATTCACACACACACCCACACACACACACACACATTCACTGTCTGACCAATGGCTCTATTCCTAATTGTTGATTTTCCTTGTGGATCCTACAAGAAAGCCTGAATTGAGGCTCTTGTGTCTGATCTTCTATTTAATAAGACTCAGAAATATCAGATTCACAGATCTTCAAACTATCACCCACTGAATTTTCTCAGGATTTCATCTCCTGAACTTTTCCTTTGATAGCAGGGGCTGGAATGACATTTATGATTTGTTGCCATGCCATGATTTGTTGCCAGGTTACCTGCTGTAGGGAAATTATGGATGTAAGTGAATGGGGTTGATAAAGATGAGCTAGGCTCTGGGTTACATCAACTGACACCATGGGCATTTAAGCAAGAGTTTCCTGTTTGTGTGAGTGTGTGGGAGGCAGAGAGAGACAGAGAGACAAACAGTATGTGTGTGTATCTGAAAGAGTCTGTGTGTGTGTGTGTGTGTGTGTGTGTGTGTGTGTGTGTGTGTACCTCCAATGCTTCCCTGCGTTTTTGGGTCAGTGTTCCTAGTTGGTCCCACTGGTCACAGATCCTTTGACAGCACTCATTAATGGCTGCTGAAGCATGATAGTCCAGCTCACTGTGGAGCACACACACACACACACACACACACACACACACACTTATTCTCTGCTAGACTGTCCTTTTTAAATGGGCCAGAGAGCATAGCCAGTGTTCATGATTCCATATGAGAACACACATGTTAAAACACCGTGACACTCAGATTCTGCAAAGACCTTTAACTGACTGGACCTTTAACTACACAACATGGACCATGTTCATCAAATTAGACCCAGAGATCTGTAGCAAATGTGGTGGTGTTCTGGTGACCACTGCTTGATGGTTTAACTTTCCAGTGTAAGCACACACACACACACACACACACACCACAGAAGCAGGCTGAGTGATTTACACCAGGCCATGTGTATGGGAGGGAGAAACAGGTCATGCAGTCTATGAATCACACAGTCCTACTGCAGCCATTGCTCTGTAGCCTGGCTGCCAACTCGGCAATGAAGCTGGTTTACCTAATGCGACAGATATTACCACCGGGGCATAGAGAAAACGGCAGGGTGACAGAGAGGTAGGGAGAGACTGACAAGATATACCATACACACGTGTACAAATGGAGAGGACACGCACATTCACACACTCACATACTCAGATACACCTGCACATATAATCAAGGACACTGGCTATGATCAGCTGTCAACATAAACACTCACACTCACACACACATGCACTCACAGAAAAACACACAGCACACAAACCCACTGGCTCCGATCAGATCATTGATTCAGTTTAGGTCCACAAGGACAGAACTCACTGCTGAGTGATGTGTCCCACAGCCAAATACCTTCCCTGAGCAGAGGGAACACAGTCGGCCAGAACCCAGGGTGAACGACTCAAGGACACTTAGCTTACCGTGGACCATACAGGACTATAAGCAGCACAGTGTTAAAAACTGTTCAAGATCATTCTCTGCTCAAAACAGTCAAAATATGCATATAAACAAACAAAAAATATGTTCTAATATGAGTCTCCCTTTCTACTGTGGTTATGGATGGTACAGACCTTGATGCATATATATGAGGATATATTCACCATCTAGATTGTCACTTTTGTCACTGCAAAGGGGGATTTTACCAGAGTTAATTAGCTTATCGCTTGTCCCTCACAACCATGAAGTGGATTGTGCAGTTTAGATGTATGCATGTATGTATGAATGAATGAATGAATGAATGAATGGGTGGAATTATCAGATGGCCTGTAATATGTAATATGACACACTTACATAAAGTATGAGAAAATAACCAGAACCTCATTGCTGATCGGAAACAGCAGTGTAATCTAGACATGTTTTTCAGGATCTTTGTCAGATGACATTTCATCTTAGAATGAATTTGTATTGGCAAGATTTGGTATTTCCAAGATTTAAACAAATAAGTCAGACCCAAACGTCACAACGTCAGAGTATAGAGTACAGCCCACTGGTGAGGCCCAAGCCACTGGGGTAAAGGCAGGTTGACATTTCACACTCCACAATTCATGGGGCTCAAGTCTTACTGACATGTAATACAACACATCCATTACCATCATCCACAGACTATTTATGTCCTGTTTGTTTGTTCCCTACTGGGTCCCTCCATGGAGGTGCTCCTCTAATGTTCTGTATGTTATTGTCTTTAGCCTGTAACAAAATGGCAGTAAAGGCCCTGCTCTGTTCTAATGGCATTTCCTTCGGCAAAGACCAATACTGAAGGAGATTCAGCACCAGAATTAAGGTGCCGGTAACAATCACCACAGTATGAGTTTTCCTTTGATTCGTTATGGAGATGAGATATTATGTGGCGAGTCCTGGATGGCGTGGGGGTGGGGGGTGTAGTTGACAGTGGGCACAGCAGTGCCGTCTGCAGAGGGGCACAGAGGCACCCAAACGCTGACCTACCAGCACACAGGTCTGGCATCCCGAAGCACCAGCGTGCACCACGAATAGAGGTGAACACTGTGCTACGAGGTCTCATCATTGTGTGTGTGTGTGTGTGTGTGTGTGTGTGTGCCTATCACAGTGACAAGTGTGGCATTGAAACAGAGAGAAAGCAACAGCTGTTCAGACACTTTTATGGCTCACATTCAAAACAAGGGTAACAAAAGTGAACCTTAGTCTCCACATCCTACAGAGCAGAAAAGCTCCATTTAGAGGTCTGTTGAGACCAATTTACCTCCTGTACAGAACAGGGGAATTGGCCAGTATAATACAATCAGACTTCAGGCACCAGAAATAGTTAATATGCTCCGTGCACACGTCCCCCCTGCTCTGTCCTTAGTATGGGGCCCAGGCAGCCTCTAACATTGACTGAATAACCATGGCAACATGAGAGATTAAATGAAACTTGTGCACCAGGAAAAATAAACCTTATTTTCAAAACACATTTACTTCAAGAACCATGGTTTAAATCGTTGTTAGGTCATGTTTTGTCAGTTGTGTGACTCTAAAGAAAGATGGCGTCAGACTCTGACCGCTGGTTCTAAATGCTTTCGTGTTAAACGCGTGTAAGCAGCAAAACGCTTGAGCTTGAAGGTTTATTTCACACATCCAGAAAGCTGCAAACTGCATTCTGAGAAATCAAGATTTGAAAAGCAGCAAAGTCAATAATAGTCAAACCACAGCACAGGACGCAGGCAGCAGATTACATGCACCCTATCAGATACCAGGGTTTATCAGAATATGTGAACAGTAGCAGAACTGCTGGAGGTTTCTGTGGCACTGAATTAAAAGTATATTACAAAAAAGTTGGTTGCCCTGTTTTTACACAAAAACAAAATAGAACCAACGCAAAACAAAACAAAGCAAATACAAACATTAAATTATGGGGGTTTTTTTGGAGAAAAAATTGTAGGAATCTTTCTTTAACTCCCGATTGAACTTTTAGTCTATACCACTTCTGTCTTCTACATTTGTTTTTACATTTTTATCATGTTGGAAAGCGTCAGGAAGTGAAAGAGGAAGTGGTATTACTTGAGTTCCTGTGCGATGGCTGCGATCTGCTCCACTCTGTCCTGATGTGCTGCCAGATCACTCTCAAATGCCTCGTGTCTCCGTAGCAACGCACGCACTTCAGTCAGAGAGGCATTCTCGTAGTCCTTCAAAGTCAGGAGCTCACCCTTACCTGTAAGTTACACACACACACACACACACACTCAAACACTGACACATGCTAGCATCAATGTGTCCATTTACCGATCTACTGCATATCCTGATAAATTCCAGAGGGTACAGCAGGCTCAGAGGGTACAGGAGGCATGGAGGGTACAAGAGGCACCAACGGTACAGCAGGCATGGAGAGTGCAGCGGGCACAGGGGGTACAGTGGACATAGTGGGCACAGAGTGCACAGTAAGCACAGAGGGCAGCGTGACGTGTGGGAGAACCAGACTCTCACCCATCTCCCAGGCCTCATGGGTGGAGGCCTTCTGATGAAACTTCTCAGCCAGGTGTTCCACACGTTCCAGGCGATGGAGCTCGGTGAGGAGCCACTCCTCATAGCCCTTCTCTGCCTGCTCAAGACCCTGCCACGCACCCGTAATGTCCTGCAGCGGCAGTGGGGACAGGTGGAGGAAGCCAGTGAGAAGGGTCAGGCTCTACAAATGTGCTCCACCTGCTGCAAACTCTGCTCTCCTGGCCCTAACCTTAATAACGCTTCACTAGAGCTGCCAATCACACAGTAACAGGGACTGGGCCCACTACAAAATCAATTCAAAATTAATTAGACAGGAATTAAATCGCTTATTGAAGTGTCAAGAACTCTGCCAGAAACAAATGACTTTGTAGTATGAATTTGTGTGTGTGCTACGTGTGAGTGTGTGTGTGTGTGTGTATGCATTTCTCACCGACACCATCTTGCCCTGTGAGGGCATGAACGCTGGTCTGTTGCTGATGCGCAGTTTCGTCTGCAGCGTGTTGAAGTTGATCTCCAGCTGGCATTTCTCCTGCACCTTGGGCGGCTTGTGCATGCGGCGATAGTCCCGGAAATCTTCCAGCTTCCTCCTCATGGCCACCAGGCTGGCCTCCGGTGTGCGGTTCTCCAACCACGGGGTGGTGCGCTGGATCCACTGCAGGAGCTAGAGGAGGAGAAGGATCCCTCAGATACGGCAGCGCGGCGTTAAGTTACCTCCTTACCCTCCGAGTGCACTACGAGGAGGCTGCAGGAAGGCACGTTTCAGATGTACTGGAGCAAAAATGCATTAATCTCTCATAAAACAAAACACGTCACAAGGTGTGTTCGCAGAATGGAACAAGCAAAAACCATTTGTTTCAAGACTAAAATTTACAAAACCTAAACATCGTTTTCATCCACTCTCCCCTTCTTTCTCTCAGTGTAACCCACAAAATATGAGCTTGATTTTCAAAGGTTTTTACTAATCAATATGACAATGTTTTACTAATCTGACAATATATGACAGATTAGATATAATATTCGTGTCTGAAAACAAAACTTAACGTGAGGTATCACATCACGTTCAAAACCAGGAACTGCTATGGGGGGAAGCTAGCAGAGTCTTTGCATTACTGTGCCTCCATATCTCTGTGAGAGGCCATGATGAGAATTTAAACACATACATATAGCCAGTAACTTGTAGCATGTAATCAGCAAAATCCTGAGCCCCTCCTGCTGTGCAGTAAACTACACAGATAAACTACATAACAAAACTACCCATCTAAACTGTTCAAGATATTTATGTCCTGTTATGACCCAAAAAGTGGTGTTTGGCTTCCACTCTTTCTGATGTCATTTGAAGTATATATGGCCAGCAAATGTGGTGGTTCAGATCTGCATGAGTGCTGCTATACACTTACAGTGGAGGTGTGTGTCCTACCTCGCTGGCCAGTTTCTCGTAGTCTTCCATGAGCTTCTCATTATCCTGGTTGACCCCCAGAACCTTACAGATCCTGCTAGCAGCTGTCTCAGCCTTCACAGAGAAAACACACAGAACGATCTCTACAGTCATGCAATCACAAACATGCAACATTTCACACACATTTTTACACATGATTAGTGTAAAACATTAACAAAGCAAATAGCAGACAAGGTTTAAAAATACTTCGGGGAATTTAATGTTGTTTTGGTCCCAGGCATGCAAGGTCTGTCTACGTGTGTGTGTGTGTGTGTGTGTGTGTGTGTGTGTGTGTGTGTAACAGAGGAGATGTGTTTAGGTCAGACTGATGTAGTACCTGCTCAGCTCCTGCAAAAGCATGGTAGAAGCAGGACACATAGGTCATAATGGCTCTCTCATCAGGCTTGGGTGTGTTCACAATATCTGGAACAGAGAAAGAGGATGAAGCTGAAGATGGAGCAGTGTGGATGAAGCTGAGGATGGAGCGGTGTGGATGAAGCTGAAGATGGAGCAGTGTAGATGAAGCTGAGGATGGAGTGGTGTGGATGAAGCTGAAGATGTAGCAGTGTGGATGAAGCTGAAAATGCAGCGGTGTGCATGAAGCACTAAGGAACCCTAATAAAAGCTGACAACTTTGAATAAACAAGACCACATGTACCAGGTCACTGTCGCAAAACATGTCATAACTCAAACTTATATCAAATTTAAAGCATAACTTTAAAAGTGAAGTTTTGAAAAAGCTAAAAATATCTTCTCTGAAAACTTGGTAAGAAAGGTGTTAATGATGCACATGTTCCTGAAAGACTCATTAAGTTACCCATTTCTGGCACTACTTCTGTCAATTAGTGTGTGCTTTGGGCAGGTGACAAAACCACAATTCAAATCATGGAGAACAAGAGCTGCTCAGCAAGTCCTCCAAATCATTTCTAATAAGCACATAGAAATGAAAGGGTTTAAAGAGAACTTATAGTCTTAATGGAATATAAAAAAAGCTTTTTTAAAAAACAGGTCATTGATGCACCAATTAATGTAATTTTAATGTATTTCATGTCATTAATTAATAAATGTAAATAGTCTCCTCCCTTCTTAGTATGTTCCACTCTCAGCCCTGAAGGATCATGTTATTGTGCTTTCATTCATTTTCATGGAGGACTGATTATTAAGGGCTGGTAGGTTAGGTGTTTAGCATGCAAAACTGCAAATGGAAAACCGTTGTGTTCATGCATTGGGAACGCAATGAGAACAAAGCATTCTTTCCTAGACTTACCCTGTGAATGTCATAAACAGCTCCATTTAGAAATAAGCTGCCCTCCCGTCCTGCACTCCAGTGACTTTAGATGAGATTGTGGACCTGTGTTGGTTGTGGTCAGCTATGTTGGTTATAGTTAGTTGTGTTGGTTGTGGGTTGCTGTGTTGACTATGGTCAGCTGAGTTAGTTGTGATCATCTGTGTTGGCTGTGGTTAGCTGTGTTGGTTGTGGTCAGCTGTGATATATCGGAGCACCTTCTGCATCCAGCATTTTGGGGATGTCCAAATGCTTCTCTGCAACCTCCAGTGCCAGGTTCAGGTTGCCCAGAGGGTCATCCTACAGGATCAGGAAGTGAAGTGGCCTGAGTGAGTCATACAAATAGTGGAAACAATAACCACTACCAGGAGAAATCCTGTCACTGCTACAGAAACTTAATTCATTTGATCTATGTAGCACGTTTAACAACACACACAGTGTCTCAGTGTAGATTTAGAGGAACCATCTCCAGTCACCTAACCAAGCCAAGGGAAAAGGTGGCTAGTAAAGCTCCCTAGTAAAGCTCCCTTGTAAAGCCCCCTTGTAAAGCCCCCTTGTAAAGCTCCGTGGCATAAGGAAAGGCCTCCAACCTTCCCTGGGTGACAGTGCTTATAAACAAATAAATTATAATAGACAGAAACAGTTGAAGTACCTGAGTAGGTTATGACAGTCTACTAGAAACAGTAATAGTAAACAACATCCATTGAAACAGGAAATATGAGGAAATAAGGATATATGAGGCAGGATCAGAATGAGAGGGAATAGAACACACCAGGCAGAACCAGAGTGGGGGGGAACCAGAACATACCATGATCATGAATTTGGAATAAATCACATCACTATACTAACCCTGGCTCAACAGTTAGGCATCCATAAGCCTATATGGTACAAAGTAGTGTCTAATTGAGGTACCCTGTACTGTTGGGTTATTTATTTATGAAGATACGTATCAGGGACAAAGTTTATGAACATTTTAAACAAAATGCTAACCAACATACCTGCTAATTTTTAAAGATTTAAAATGTAAAGACTTTTGCAATATTTTCTTACAGATCTGAGATTTTTGCTCAGAGTCCAGGTTTGTAAAGGATTGCTTGATAATCTGGAGAAGCATATTAATCAGCCATAAGGATTCCCATCTGGAACTGAGGCAACTCCTGACAAGCTTCTTTTACCTGTTGTTTCCATAAGCAGCAGTGCTCAGAGCCTGTCTAAATGTCTCCATGGCAACAATATGAGATCTGGTGGCACTGAACAGAGTGGTGCAAGTATGGCTCCTATGAGCTAGACTTGTGAAGTCTGAATCATAATAGATAGAAACAGATGTAGTACCTGGACATGGTGAAGTTAAGGTGGGGGTTGAGGTTAAGATGGGGGTTGAAGGTGGGAAGTGAAGTTATGGTCTGGGTTGAACTTTATTGTTATATTCGTAGTTGTAAGTTTTGCAGAAATTAGAATACATTGTGTCAACAGAATTTAAAATGTTTTCTTAGTAAGCAAATGGCTTTCTGAATTAGTATCAGAGAATCATGCCCAAACTAAACACGCCAACAACCTTCTTGAGTTTGGCGAAGTCGATCAAGTCGGGTCTGTGTCTGTGTATGAGGGCGCAGAAGGCCAGGCCATCCTTCCAGCTTCACACACCCCCACAAACAGCAGAGGTGGAGAATATATAAACAAGAATGGTAGGGAAGGAAACCGAAACATCAACAAAAACCACATGGTGGAAGACATCTGGAGACAAACAGTGCACAACACTGTAAATGGGGAGACTATGACAAATACCACCAAAAACTACGCATTCTACAAAGTGTAGAAAAATTCAGCTCCACATGAAACTATACTGTCCTGCGTTCCACCATGATAGCTAACAATATACTGTTCAGAGGAGAAAAACATAGCATCTCTGATAGATACAGTATCATCTTAATTAGGGCTCGTGTTCTTGGCTTTGCTAGCACAAATGCCATCAGAGTAACAATAAATACAAGTCTGAAGTTGATATATCAACACATGCAAATTCATTTTATCAGAAATGAGGCTTCTGACAAACACCAATCAGTAGTTTCAGCAGTGCAGACCACAGGTTTAGAGGTTCAGGCTAGCAGTTTTTAATTTCAGTCCTGGTACTCCACCACAGGGCATTGCAACCACGAAACTATAACATACAGCATTAACACAGCATTTTCAAGTCAGGCCACAGAGCCTGTTCCCGTCCCTGCTGCCAACACACTCCAACAAAGGCGACAGTCTGACAAAATAAGCAAGATCTGTGAATGGTTACATATTACAGCTAACTTCACTACACTGTCACAAGAGCTTACCTACAGTGGAAGTTCTGGACGTTGACGTTTCTGTAGGGGGCGGTCTTTCGCTGGCACCACAGCAGCAGGCCTTCTTTAGCTGAGGTTTCTGGGAAAGGGTCACAGCTATTTACCAGCATATTCATAATGTGTAATCCAGGGGACATGGTAATCATTATAATTCTTATATATATAATTCAATATATAATTATAATACTTATAATTAATATTTAATATGAGCTCATTTAAGTATGTGAGTTAATCTAATCTAAGTTAACTGCAGTGATGTGCCTTATCCTAACAGCATATTGTCAGTCCCTTTCGTTCTCTTTTTTATATATGTATATTTTTTTTTATTTTCCCACAATTTTTCCCCCTGTCAGAAAACAGCTCCTGACCAGGGAGGGCAAAGGCTGTCATAGTGCAGCTGATCAGTTAACGCCTTTGTTAACGCAGCTAACACAGCTGCCCCTGACTTCCTGACGCTCCGCCCACACGCTGAACCTCTGACTGACAGCTCTGCGGAATAATGTCTACAACGACAGAAACAAAGAAGGTGGCAGTCTGCATAATCATGTTTAGGAAAATGACAGTAAGTATAGAGTATTACGAGATTTAGCAGTTTGGCACTATTGACATTTTCAGCTAAGCTACATAACCCCTGCATAATAACTGTTTTGCCTATATACTGTCAAAATACTCAGGTTACTCAGAATGATCGCTGTTGTCCTGCAGGCAGGGAATGTTAATAAGCCAGTACTACCCTGTAATTCCCTTTCCTCGTTCCCCTCACCTGAGGAACCTGAAGCTCTAGAAACATTCATAATGAACCTATCCTGTCCTGTCACACGACAGCTGCCAATCAGAGAGAGCGAGAGCTATCACACGCCTCCTCAAGGTGCAGTTCCTCGGGGGCAGGGTAACATGCTCAGAGGACGGCACTATCCACCCGCATGAGTTCACAGGCCCCCGTGATTGGCCAGCATTGCTGCAATTGACCAGGAGAGTGTGTATGCCACCCTTCCCTCTCTCCCTGAGAGCACAGTCAGTTTGCTTTCTCAGGCTCCTGGCTGCAGACGGCTGGGATCATCAGGGACTGAGTTCTCAATCTCCCAATTATAGGGCAAACATTTTTTTGTCAAACCGTTTGGAAGACATCCCAAACATTCTCAAGGGAATTTTGCTCGCCTCACCCTCCACTGAGATGTCCTGGATGGCGAAGCGGAGGATGATGGTCCAAATCATTCCCAGTGTCATCTTAACATTTCCGTCGACAATCTCTAAAAAAAGAATCGACATGCAGAATACAAGGCTGAAAGGCTGAATTCAAAGACAGGAAGAATTTAACAACATCAGAAGAGCAGCTCAAAGAACAGTTTATCAGAAGAGAAGCTCAAAGAACAGTTCATCAGAAGTCTAAAGTAGTACAGCCAAAACCAAAGCAATGCAGTTTAGGCAGAGGAAAGAATGAAGTACAGGGCAAAAGCAAGCCAGGCAGACAGTGTAGTCATACAGTTTAGTGCAGGGCAGACGCGGTAGGCAAGCAGCAGCGACACGGGATGAGTAGGAAGTTGGTACACAGGCAAACTGTGCAATGCACGGAGAGACAGAGGACAAATTGGAACAGGGACTGGAGCCAGAGAAACACACAGAGCAGCGAACTGTAATTGAAGTAGTGTGAACTGCTTCAATTACTGAGATGATAAGAACAGTCAATAAGAACATGCAAACAGCAAGAGAATAGGTAGTCCTTAAAAACATCCTGTATGGGGAAAAGGTAGTCCTTAAAATCAGTCTGCAATTGGGAACGGGTAGTCCATAAAAATAGTCAGCTATGCTGAACAGGTAGTCTTGAAAACAATCAGTAATGAGGAATGAGTAGTCCTTAATAACAGTCTGTAATGGGGAACAGGTAGACCTTAACAACAGTCGGTAATGGGGAACAACTAGTTCTTAACAAGTCTTTAATGGGTGCAAGCAATCATTAACAGCAGTCTGTAATGGGGAGCAAGTTGTTCTTAACAACAGTCTGTAATGGGGAGCAGGGGGAGCTAGGAAATGAGCCAGGAAGGTGTCCGGCAATCTGGATCAGAGCAAGAAGACTGACAGCTAATTTTTTTTGTTAATAATACTTGATTATAGTCTACAAAGAGCTAACAGCAGTTACAGCTCCAGTCACCTCTAGTGCTTCTTAATCTCTCGTACATAAATATTTGATGTTGCAGTGATCTGCACACACTCCACAGCTCATGCCAAGCTTTGTTTACCTTCTGCTCCGATGGACACAAGCTTCACCCCTTTACTGGTGATGTACTCCAGGGCTTTGTTCACATTAGCTATTTTGTGGAATCGCATCTTTCCTCTGTCTGGTTTTGGCAGCCTCTCACCTAAAAATAAATGCATGCAAGCTGTGAACATTGGGTTTTGAAGGTCTCTTCATGTTAGCCAGGCCTCTTCACTGGCCTGACTGTCTACGTTGAAGAAGGCAAATGGGTTCTAAAGCCTTATCCAGCTGTAATATATCTCCTCGAGTATAAAATTTTTAACATAACGGCAAAGAACATCAAAAACATCCAGAATGAGTGTGAAAGAGAAGGTGACTGATGAGTACCAGAGATGACTTCTAGGAGGAGCATGAGCTTGAGTCCGTTGCGAAAATCCTCCTCTATGTTCTCCATCTGAGTCCCAGCTTTGCGCAAGTGGGAGTTACACCATGCAGTGAACGTCTTATATACCAAGACACAGAGAGGGGGGTGGGGTACATACAGGCAGAGAAATACAGCTGAGGAGACTTATTGTATTTCGATTTAGCATGATCAAGAAATGTGGAACCATCTCAAAGTGGAAACACTTAAGGTGGCGTCTTCAAACTTCTGGAAAATTACAAAGACCAAACAAAGCAGACTTACATTTACCTCAGTTCAACAGATGATAGAACGAACTATTAAACATGTCACATAACCAAAACAAACCATAGAAAAAACATTTATTCAAGGATCTTAACAAATAATATTGAAAATACACAGCCCTTAAACATGTTTTCTTCATTTCAGACCAGCTGTTATAGCTATCCCTTGAAAGTTACATCCCCATCAAGCAGTTCTTGAAGAACAAGGTCTATATCATCTATAACCCTGTTCATACTGGATTAGTTTATCAGGGGATTAGTTTATCATTTCAGCATTCAGTTTACTACAGGACGAGTGACTTTCTACATTTACAGAGGGATATAATTTCCTGTCTGCGCTGGGGCTTTGAAGCTGACTAACGGCGCATATTTCTCATTTCTTAAGGCGTTCATGTATCTCCATTTAACTTGGTGGATATAAACAGTTGCGCCTGCGACACAATGGCGAAATGGTTGAGACTACAGGAACTAAGGAATAACAATTTTTTTGTGCCTATTTAAATGCGAATCGACAGATGGCATGTTATTATATAGAGAAATAATTAAATTAAACAATTCGACAGCTCATCGTTGTTAAAATATTTATGACACTTACTACATCCAACAATAATCATATGTATATCATCGTTGTTACTATTGTCAATACGTAATATTTCTGTATTATTGCTGATCAATAAGTATATTACTATATTATTGTTGATCTCCGAAATCCACTAGAAGACATTTAATTTATGATTTTAGCCATCTTTTCCCAGACCAGTTTGATCTCATCAGAGCTGGACCTTTGACTCTGTCCCTCCCCAAAAAGTATGTTTGTTTCCTCATCCGTGATTTTTTTTTGTTTGTGCGTTGCTGCGCACCTTTACTGTCAAGCAGAATTTGTCATTAACCTGTCGCCACTCACATATGGGAATAAGAGGAGTTAATCTGACTGGATATCATACTGTCACGGCGGCCGCCCTGACCGCCTCTCCTGTCTCGTTTCTGTGTGGGCGTGTTCGTGTGAGGGTGCGTCTGTGTGTACATTGTTGTGTGGTAGGCTGAGTGCGTGTTGTGTTCGTGAATGTTCGTTAGTGTTATTCGTTTCACCTGAGTCTTGTTAGGGTGTGTGTATGTAAGCATGTGCATGTCACTGAGTCTTTATCGGTCTTTGGTGCGTTCTTGTGGATGACTCGTCTGTGTGTATTGTCGTGGTAAGCGTTATCGTTCCTTTGTTTGACTTTACATAAAACCGAAAATAAACGGTTTTCATCTGCCACTAATGCACGTTGGAGTCGTGTTGCTTTTTACAGCTCCTTACACCTCCGACGTGACAATTTGAAACTACAGTGTTTAATAAAAAATACAAAGATCAGTTAACGAGCATTCTAAATAAATAAATGAAGAAATTAAATTAGTGACTTTAAACTCTTTTCCATTTAAGTCCAAATGGAAATTTGTAAAATGCATCGTGCTATGGTTTGAATTTTAGAACTGACAGTTACTATTAAAATTCATAGGAGGTGCATTTACTGATTCAGTGTTTGCAGGAACAATAGGAAATGAATGTTTAATTCTATTAAGATAAGGCTGTTTATGGCCAGGTCTCTATCTGACTCTCAGCAGAACCTGTTGGAACCTTGTCTGTGACAACCACAGCCCCTCAAGTCATTATCAAACCAGTGACCACACCACACATGCCAAGCTTGTTCTAGGAGGGCATTTATCAGATTTCTAGAAGAAAATTACATGTGAACTGAGTCACACTGACTGACAGTAGCAATATGGCATTATAGAGGGTATTTGTCTGATTGTGATAAGTGAACACAAAAATGTGTAGAAATATGTAAATTGTCTACTATTTATAATAACATTACATAAAAACAGTATGTCAGGTTTCAGCAGTTGTTCCAGTGTCATCACCTGGGATAGGTGATGTTTTCCTTCTAACACAAGTTGCCACAAAGCAGCTTTACAAATGTATGGGTCCTACATCTAATGAGCTAGCCAGAGGCAACAGTGGCAAAAAAAAACTCCCTGGGTGGAACTGAGCAAGAAACCACAGGAGGCCCAAAACTCAAATAAACAGTCCATACTTTATTACATTATGTTTATTCCAAGTAACCACTTCAGTATAGATTTGGGAATCTCTGCTATTCCAGTGGGTCTAGAGTGGGTGAGTAGTTTCTGAATCTGTTGGAATAACTAGGTTGGCTGGATGGGCATGGCAGCATCATTCATCTACTGTTGGTACTGTGACATGTTCTGATATCACTGTGACGTTCGGATATCATCTTAGATGTGGATGAGCAGTTCTAGTCAGGTATTTGGCATAATATCTGCAACAATATGCAAAAAAACAGAAGTATGTCATTAGATCTGTGAAGATAAACAACATAGTCCATATTCATTAGATCTGCGGTACTGTAGCACTGGCAGGTTTGATTGTAGCACCATAACTAAAATGGAGCATTGAAGGGTTACCACAATCATTAGGGCTCTTTGAGGCATTGTGTTCCACACAAATCATTGTCTCAAACCCTTTTCAAAGACAGGCTAATGGATAAATTTGATTCACATGGCTGGTGCACCTGTGAAGCAAAATGCTTCATTTCCATTTTGGCTTAAGATTTAAAAAATTTAAAATTCATAACATTTAAATAAAAGACTTTCTAACAGCCTGTACAGGAACATGAGCAAGGATTCAAGGGGCATTTCTGTCTGAAACAAATGTAATAGAAGAGTGACATGGTAATGTACATTTCCTTCAACAGAAATTATATAAGAAATATGATCACAAGTACTCAATGAAAATTCTAAATACCAGGTGTAAATGGATAAGCATTATAGCAGTCTTTTGTGATTGGATTTCCCAAGACGCATGTTAATGCCATGTGTGTACAGGGCTTGAATAAATACAGCAGTAAATGATGAGCAGATTTCCAGATGGCCTTTATCTTCCTTTAAAGTGTATCCTACTCATACAGTATACTGATGGTGTATTGGTGTGGCGGATGTATTCTTTGCACAGTTTGAGCCCCTTAATATCAGCTGAGCATTGTTTAAATGCCATAGCCTACCTCAGTATTGTTGCTAACTCTGTCCATCCCTGTATGACAGCTGTACCCATCATCTGATGGCTACATCCAGCAGGATATCACACCATGTCAAAAAGTTCGTATCATCTCAAACTGATTTCTTGAGGATGACGGTAATTTCTCTGTACTCAGATGGCCTCTACAGTCACCAGATCTCAGTCCAATAGCGCACCCTTGGGATGTGGTGGAATGAGAGATTTCCATCATGGATGTGTAGCAACTGATACTGTCTTGAAAGTTTCCAGTACCTTGTTGAATATATGCCATAAAGAAGGCAATTTGGAAGGTAAAATGGGGTCCAACCCAGTAATAGCAAGATGTACGTAATAAAATGGCTGGTGAGTATATAAGGCAAGTCAAATGGCTGGGGGACATAAGAGAAAACATGTCACCAACGACTGAGGCTGCAAATTAACTTAGACTAGATGCCATATATACATTATATGTGTTGTATTTTATGTAACAATGTTTATCTGTATTATCACTGTCATATAAACAAATAAAATAAATAAAAATGCAAGGTTTCGCAAACTTTGTTTTGCCTGTGCCTTACCTCTCTGCATTCCTCGGGGCAAATGTAAGGTTACATTTATGTGATCTTTCTCACCTGTCACACTTTGGCACTGACTAAATTTGCACCTTAAGTCAAGCAGTGCTTTCAGTCTCACTCAGTAATACATTCAAAATTTCCACTTCAGCTAAATGCCACTGGGACCTGAAAAACCCTCTGTGACTTAGCGTGACTTATTAAAATGTAGTCCAGCATGAAATACCACCCACAGTGCCTGTCCTTGAATGCAGGATGGCTTTGGTTATTCTTGCCAAAGAGTGTTAGATGACCATCTCCAGCAACACTAAGATGACTGCCTAATCAAAGACACTTGCTAACTGGAGCCATTTAGCAAAGAGCCCTCCTTGCATCTGTGTGAGAGTTGCGTGTAAGTGTGTTGTTTACCTTCCCCTAATCCAGTCATGCCAGGGCACAGCCACAGAGCTGAATTTGGGGGAAGTGAATGGTGAGCTAAAGCCATGGTGGAAATGATCTGAATCTTGGTGTCATGCTGAATACACTGAATAATCCATCAGTGCAAATGGAGCCTGGCCTCCATGGGCCTTGATGTGGGTGCATCTCAGCAGAACCCAGTTGACCTCCTCCCCCAAAGCAGAGTCCTTTGTCCTGTTTACCCACAACATTGGCCTCCACTAGCCATCAGTACGTCTGGCCAATTTAACCACTTCCACGCAATTAAACCAATTTGTGTCAGGGAACTGTGGTGATCTGTCAAAGTCTTGAATCAAAGCAGTTAGGGGGGAACATGGGCTTAAGGAGAGGGTCCTGGAGCGTGAGAATGACTTTGTAACAGCCAGGCCTCTTGCTGATGAACATTCACATCTTCAGACTCACTAAAGTGAATACAGCATCTTTAGAGCTAAAAGCCAGATGGTGCATACACATATTACACAACAGGCTGTCACAGCCCGTGACTACTTCTGAGGTCGTTTAACTATGGGATATTATGATTATGACTAAAATAATGACAATTTAAGTCAAATAATAAAAAATCAATTGGTTATTGAGTTATCTAGTTTGTGTTTCCTTCAATGTTTGCTTTCTTTCTGGAAGAGACAACTAAGATATACTTGTTAATGAAAAGTATAGAATACCATGATCTTCAAACTGCTCCTCAACATTTTTCTGTGAATTTCTCTGGTTTGCTATTCTTTGCAGAAAACTGATCACACTCACCCAGTATCTCACCACTGTGTCCATGTCAAGCCTATAACTGACTCCTCAGACCCTTACTCCCTTGCTGTCTTCAGGTATACTGTTTCCTAATGCCAGCAATCTTTCCCAATCAGCATGATCTCAGTCAGACCGTTTATTCTTAACCAGTTAGCCAGAGGACAACATCAATAAAGAGTGGCACATAATCCCAGTTGTTTTTATCTTAAGGGAAACAATCGTTTACAGGGCTACAGGAGCACTTTGTCACACTGATAAAGCACTGAAGGGCTGTGTAAAAGCTGGGCTGTACAAGAGCTTACACTGACTGATGAGAAAAGCTGCAACTGTATTTTAAAAGGCCTGAGCTGATGCTCAACTACTAATGGGGGAATACTTACTCATGTAAATGGGCCAGCAGAATGTTAAAGCTGTGAGCGTTTTGTTAGGGTGGAGGTATTGTGAGTGGATAACAGTAGTGCATTGTGAGGCGATATATCATACTGCCAGGTGATAAAGAGAGCACAGCTAAGTAATTTTTCATAGTGAATCTTGACTTAGTATTAAGAGAGTAGAGGGTGGTGAAAAATGAAGGAGTTTTATTTTAATTTTATCTGGAAAAGGGTTAAAGGTTTGGCTGAAGATTCTTCAAAGATTCTTGCTTTGTAACATTAATACATTTTTATACTGGTAAGTAATTAATAGATGCAAAGAAATAAAAGTTTGGAGAGATGCTGATGCAAGTTTGACCCTGATGGAGAGTTCTTGATTTCTGCCCTTCTGTACCTGATTGGCTCATCTGCTGCGTGTACCATTTGCATGTTTCAAATTCTCTCCTGGAGAGATCAAAAACTACACTTGGGCACCATGGAGACACTGAAAAGCTCATTAACAGCACCACTGGTGATCACACTAGACTGCCTTTACTTGTTTACTGTGCAGACTCTGAACAGAACTACTAATTGGTTCTCACTGAATAATCTGAGCACCTCTGTCAAATATTTGTTATTTATTTTCTAAGGCTTATAAGCTACTCTAATAAGACTGATAGCAAGTAGTCAACATAAAAATGAACTTTATTCATTATGTGTTATTAGTTTGTCATCTTGTGTCAAGTAAAGGAGGAGAGGATGGGTTCCATTTCTGAGTTCCTTTCAAGGTTTCTTTCTCTTATCCTCAAGCAGCTTTTCCTTTAGATTTTTCCCTGACTTGCTTATTAGGGACCTGGAAACAAATTCTCTGTATATATGATTCTGTAAATCTGCTTTGTATATATTTAAGGTTAGATTTAGTTTATATTTACTGTTAAAGTTATATTAAGTAGTTATTTATGTTTTAGTTACATTATTTTTATATAAATACATATAACAGTATATATTTAAAGTAAAATTATTTGCTTGAAAATGCTATTATTATATTGTTGTAGGTGGACAGGGACACCTGGGGGATACTATCAAAATGAAAGGATAACCACACCAAATTTATTTTATTCTGATGTACTGCAGACACCTTCACCCCACCCCTTTCAAGTTGCAAGGTGATCTGTACACATTATACCTGACCCAAGGGTGCAAATTTGCTTGGGAGGGTAGGGACCAAAATCGAGATGCTACAGCCTTAAATGTAAAACTACATGAATGAATTATGTAATTATTTAGTTGCCATTTACTTACACACCATATTAAAAATTCTTTGTCCTAACATTTTGTAGATGAGGATCATTCCATTTGACATTTATTTCAAACAGAACAAAAGGTGTTAGGGTGTGTGGGTAATAAGAACTTCACCGCCTGCTCCTTGGCTATCAGAGCACCTGCGCAACAACCGTCGAGAACTAAGGATAGCTGAGAGACGATGGAGGAAATCGAGGTTTACTGCTGACCTTCACTCATACCTGTCTCTCCTTTCCCTGTTCTCAAAGGAAGTAACTGCTGCCAAGTCGTCCTTCTACAGAGAGAAGTTGGAGGCATCTG
>JAOXYF010000012.1:17681095-17704114 GCA_028565775.1 Sternarchorhynchus goeldii | reverse complement strand
TAATTTTTTTTATTGTATTCATTTAATCGTTTGTTTGTTATGTCTACATGTGACATTAATGTGAATTTTTTAAAGCATTGTGAACACAAACCTCCCACGTCACTGCACAGGTACTGCAGATCATTGTCCTGTTGCCACAAATCATGTCAAACACATGATCTTCAGCTAGTCAGCTGACATTTATTGCAAATAATCTTTGCAGTTAACACTCATACTCGTATTTTATTAATTTTGTAACTAAGTTGACTTGTCTGAATGTGTTAACAATATACAATTCCTCACATAAATGTGAAATGAGTCTATACTGGATACATGGGCTTTTATTTCATGGAGTTTGAGAAAAGTGTTATTCAGTAATACATTGTTCTCAGACAATTTAATCTCTCCATTTTCATCTTTACCAATTCATTCAGCATAAAGTAAATGCAGCCAAACTCGAATCTGTTGCACCAGCACTGGCTGAAGTACCACACACCCAGGATGAAGAAGATAAAGGGGTGGAGCTTCAGACAGAGGGTGACGCTGAGTTCCCACCCACTGCCACTGGGGCCCACCCATTAGAAGAGGTGAAGCTCCTATATAATAATATTGTTGCTGCCATTCCTAATAAGAGAGGGAAAGAGAAACATGCATGGAACAGAAGAAAAGGCATGCTGCATTGACATAATGCATAGGTGAATCCTTCTCCAGACCTGGTGAAGTCTGATGCTCCATTCATTCAGCCAGACAACAAATCTTTTTCCAGGTTAAATTGTGAAAAATGCCAAACCATGATGAGAAAACAGTCAGGCTCATTGGAAGAGAATGGAAGTTATTATTAAAGGATTAATAAGGAATTTGAAAACTTCTGATAGGAATATCAGAAGGCAAGTGCTTAAGCCCCTTTTATTTTTATTTAAAGGCAGTTTGGAAAATAAGGTGAGCAGAGTGGCAGGCTGTACCATTGGTAGGCTCCAGGCCTGTCACTATAGTCCCATGTGTGAGTGGCAAGAGGTTTTGTCACCTGCCATGTGTAAAGCCTTTTATGTTCACTGTAGAGAAACTTTTCAAAACAGAAAAGCAGTGAGAGAGAGAGAGATGGAGAGAGAAGAAAAAGGGAGAGTGGTTCATAGACGACTGAAAGGGCAGAAAAGAATCACAAAATCTTGGAGTGTTTAAATCAATGAAAGCTTTGATTTTTACATGTCAACAGCCCTACTAAGTAAATGCTTATTAACTGAAGTCCAGCGTAAGTTTGAGAAGAAGATTTATAATGTTTCAGGTTCTGAAGAAGTTTGGCTCCACTGCCGCTCTCTGTGAGCTGTCATTCACTGAGGAGAACAGTATAGTAACAAGGAAGCCTTTAAACAGGATGAGCAGAGGAACAGGATGAGGAGCAGAGGAAAGGGAGACAGGGCGCTGAATCACATTGTTGCTGCACTGCTGCCCTCCTCTGTCTGATCACAGGATACGGACAGGCTACAGCCTCCAGCAGACGATATAGAGCTACAGCCTGATGGATCTGCAGCTCCACCTGTGAATCATCTGCTACAGCCAGGCCAGCCGGAGCAGGTGAGGACAGCCTGGCTGCCTGTCCACATTACGCATTCATCTGAAGAGTTTACTTAACTCTTCCATTTAAATGGATCCGATGTTTGATGGAGATTATTTTATCGTGTGGAGCTGGTTTACTGCATCAGCGTATATTCATTCAAGATTGTGTCTCTACTTTTCTCCTGCAGTTAGGGGTGTTTGTCAGTGCTCAGAAATGGAGCAGATGTAACTAAGATACCCTAGCAGCTAGAGAGAGGCTCACCAAAAAAAACAAAAAAACAAACACATTCAACTCAATTAAAAAACAAAAAGCAACAGAGAGAAGAAAAACACACCAAGAAAGAAAGAACAGAGCAGAAAGGCAGTGGGGTTTCAGCCTCTGAGAAAACAAACATCAGAACATTACAGGATGTTTCCCATGTTAACTTGGTTTGTAACCAACTGAGCAGGACCTGAGTAGGCTGGAGGTGGCTGTGTTAGAGAGTGATGCCCCCAGACCAGATGGCACACAGAGAGACTCACTGACCCCGCCCCCACCTCCTCGAGCCCTCACAAACACACGGTGATGTCTCATGCTGGTTATGGGCTCTAAAGTTCTAGTGGCAAATAAGTGTTACTGCAGTCTTCAATCTTCAAGAATTTCACAAGATTTTTTTCCAGGGTCAAAATAAAGTAGATTTACTGTGTTAGGGTGTCTCCTTACATTACTCGAGTCTCCGCATTTTTCTTTTTCTAATTTAACACTAGACAACTCCAGTGTTAATTGTTAATGACCCTTTATTTGTATGCTTAAATGTTAAGCTGGTTCCTTATCAGCTTCTTGTAATACATTTCCAATTCTTCTCTTTCATTTGGTTTGTTTCAGGAATGTATCTAGGAGTACTCGTGCCTCCACTGACACGGATACTGTTGATAAAGGACCATGGGAAACTTGCTCAAGTGAAATAAATAAAGTCTTACAGAAAGCAAGGCCAGCTTTCTTTGATTTATTCTGGGATAAGAGAACTTACTGTGTCATTGAGTTATGGAGTCTCTGTGTGTTTATTGTGTAGAGATTATTGGCTAGTTGCTTTACATGAGAGAGGAATTCCAGGTTGTGCAATAGCACCACTCTGGACCGCATGATAAGGAGCAGATCCTATGCACCACCAAAGGCAGCCAGGGCAATTACCAGGAATTTAGAAATTAACATGGTTGTCTTCATTTTGACAGACCCACAACTATAGCTGAATGTCCCACTATTGCATTGAACCCCATGAAAACCATGTGATGGGACAGACTGTGGCGGGGTGGTTTGTGGCAGGCGGGTGAGTGGGGTGGGAGTGGGGGTGGGGGTCTGTGGTACATTCCTGGTGGAGTGCTCCTGTTTGTGTGTATGCATGTGTCTGGGTTTGGAGAGAAAGAATTTATGGAGCTGGTGACCCATGCTGCGGTAAGCGTGGGAAGAGTGATCACTGAAGCTTTGCGTTCTTTTACAAAGCCATTACTCACTGATCTGAAATGTGAACCCATGGCTGTGCTGGGCAAGTTGGGGGTCAGAACTTTGGACTGATGTGTGTGTGTATGTAGGGGGGGGGGTGTTTGTGTTTAGTTGCTACCTTTCATTAAGTGTGGAACATAGGTATTTATGTAAACATTTACTGTTTTTCCACATTGTATACACACAAAATGTGGAACTGTGCACACAAATCCAAAAATGTAGCAAACTTTAGTCATTTAAAAAACACTGACCATCAAACCCAAGTTTCCACCAGGCCACTATAGTCCATGACTGGTTCACTAACAATCCAAACTTGTGCTACACCTTCCACTGTATTCACCATTTCTCAATCCAACAGAGGAATACTTTTCTACATGGAGATGTTTAAGAAGTTTAAGAAACACAAATGTGTTTAAACATTTGGGAAAAACTGTATTTCATTCTTTCAACTGTAAAGCTAAAATGACTGTGTGTGCACGTGTATGTGCAGGCAAGCCAAAAGACATGGTCTGAATTGGCTAAAGGGGGTGTTGGGTTTGTGGCATCATGGCTGGTTGTGTTTGGGGTTCAGCAGGTTTTACGTTTATTCACCTGAGGACCCTGTGTATTACAGCCTTGATGTTCTCATGGGGTGAGCTTCCCCCGTTCCCCTAACCACTAAAGCAGTCAGCAGGATGCTAAGTTCCGCCTCTCCAAATGACACAGATACACTCCGGCACTCAGCAGGACATTAAGCTCCGCCCCTCCAAATAAGGCAGCCATGCTCCACCTCTCCAAATGAGATAGATATGCTCCAGCACTCTGCAGGATATTAAGCTCTGCCTGTCCAAATGAGAGACATGCACCAGCACTCTGTTAAGGCCTGGTCACTTACTACTGTTCCACTAATGAGCCACTGTACAGAATGCTATAATGGTGATGGTCTCTAGTGATACAAGGCAATGTCACTGCACAGTTTAGTAGTTTCTCTAATTTAACATTCCGCTAACAAAGGGCTTGATAATTAATTGCTTATTTGAATCAGGTGGGTAAAATAATCTTATCTGACAAATGTGTTAAATCATGCATACATATGAGAGGTGTGCTTCATTTCACATATAGTGTGTTCTTTTGACAGCAGGAATTCAGACTAGTCAGTTAAGGAAAACTGGAATGTATTGCTGTTTTCTAAAACAGCTCTGAGTGTGAGTGCACACACACACGTGTATGTGTACTTGTGTATGTATGTGTGTTATAGAGCATGTGTATGAATGTGTGTTTGTCAAGTTGACTCACCTTTGTTGGGGAAGGGGTTTAGATGCACCACACAACGGTAACAACCTCAGCCAAATGAGGTGACTTCTGATTGGTTAATACCTTACTAATGCAAATTTACTGGCAAAGTTTTATGTAAAAGGAGAAGAGGGAAGTAAAGTGGCAAAAGCGCTCACTGGAGTAACCATGTTGAAATAAGACACTGGATAAGTATTTATCTGTTCTGACAGACTTCTTCAGCTGAGAGTGAGTATCCATTCACCTTCAAACATTTGTTCAGTAATATTTTAAAATGCTTTGAACCAAATGTACAAATTAAAAAAAAAAAACATTCACTTGATTTTGTTTGTGAATCTAGTGTTGAAACAATGTCACAAGGAAATCTGCTTGTTCAGTTGTGATGGTGTATACAGATTACAGTCCATCATGAATGATCACTGTCATGGGGAAAACTGTAAACACCAGTGGTTTCTTTAAACAATGGCTATAAGATGCTCCTGCAGATTTAATGCAGACTGAAATCTGAAATCTTAGTCACACAAGTGAAGAGTTAATCATACATGGACTGTACCTGCAGTCCAGTCACTAAAAGAAATTTCTTAAAATTTGATAATGCTGTTAAGTGATGTAGATTAAGTCAAACAAGGAAGCACTAATTACAACAAATATGTGAATGGGTTTTCCTTTTATTCCCATCTTTCAGACAGAAGACAACATCCAGCCTATTTCAGTTTGCATTACTCTTAAAATGGAGGTGTAAAACTTTCCTCATGAGGAAATGTTTTTTTTTCTTTTGCTCTTAAGAATATATGTGTGTATGTGTAAGAAAATGGTTTGCTGATTTGATATTTATTTCAGTATTCTCCTTCTTCCTTGCTAGTGTTGTTCCTGGATGTGGGAGGCATGTTTGGGTTGAGTGTGTGGTCTCTGGCTGTGTGTGTGACTGTGGTCGGTGTGTTGCTGGTCAACACTGATCTGTTCCTGACTAAAGCTCCTCAGGCACGTCTGGACATGTTGGCAAATGCTGACCTTAGAACCACCACTGGGGGTGAGGCTGCGCTGCTACACACTAAACCTCCACTGGTGGGATGGAATACCTTAGGGCCATACACTGCCTGCAGCAGGGCAAGCATGCGGAAGTGAGGGATCTAAAATTTATAAAATGTTTAATGAATTTTCTCATCACGCCTGTGTCACATCTCCACATAAAAAAGGCCTTTTTCTTATCAGTGCCCATGTTTGTTTTGTGTATCTTAAATGCTGCTGGAAAAGAGGAGAGATGTTTTAAAGCCCACACTTTGTGGGAAAAGAATGGAGCAGTGATCATGGCTGTCAGACGACCTGGATGATCTTTGTGCAGAGAGGTGTGTAAATATGTGCATATATGTGTGCCATGCTGCATGTGACTGTGTGTGTATAAGGGATGGGTGCACTGGATGCTGTGTGTGTGTGTGTGTGTGTGTGTGTGTGTATGTGTGTGTGTATGTGTGTGTACCTGTGAATATTTTATACTGTGAGAACAAAATAAATTTGTGTCCCAAGTTTAAGGAAATATTTGGACAAAATTCTGAAATATTTCTGGCTGGACAGTTTACTGTGTGTGTGTGTGTGTGTGTGTGTAAAAGGAAGCCTCTGAGCTGTCCTCTCTGAAACCTCAGCTGGATGGGTTTGGTGTTCCTCTATATGCTGTCGTAAAGGAGAACATTGGGATGGAGATAGACACTTTCAGACCCTACTTCAGTGGAGAAATCTTCCTGGATGAAAAGGTAACAGATTCTAATGTTGCTGTACAGTTTGTAGAGCTGTACAGCTATGCTAATGGAGAGTAGTCCATTAGTTCTGCTTGTGTGTAGAGTAGCAAAAGATGGGGCTGCTCCACATTATATCCTATACAGTCAAAACATACTGGAACATGTGCATACTGGAACAAGGCCTATGATATTCTGAAGGAAAATCAAAAATATCTGATATTTGTTTTGATAACACTGTTTGGCTGCAGCAATGTTTCTATGGAGCCAGACAGAGGAAGATGAAGAGTCTAGGATTCACTCGCATAGGGGTGTGGCTGAACATTCTACGAGCATGGAAGAAAGGTTACCTGGGCAACAACATAGGGGAGGGGTTTATACTTGGAGGCCTTTACGTGATTGGAGCAGGTAATCAGGTGGGTCCCAAAAGTTTCTTTTTTGTTTTTTCCCCCACACTAAAACAAGTCTACTACACATATGAAATATTCCATCAGTCAGTCATAATTAAAAATTTTAGTAATTGTTAGTAGTGCTGTTTTCATTGCTAATGTATATTAATAGCACATTTCTTTATTTCTTTGTATTTTTAGGGTATTCTAATGGAACACCAAGAGAAGGAGTTTGGGGATAGAGCAGATCTCAGATCAGTTCTAGAGGCTGTGAGAAGAATCCAGAGAGTTGAATAAAGCTATTAGAACTGAATCCTGATCAATTCTTTGGAGAGTTCAGTGTCATGAATGAAAGACCCAAAAAGAACTAGCCAGACATCCAAAATGCTGCTACTGGCCTAGCAGGAAACAGAGGACATGCTTCTCTCATCCTTTCTCTTAGCTAATGCATGTTTCTAAGAAGTAGGAAGCCATGTTTATACCGGAATCACGCTTTCATTATTTGCCTGCACTAGCAGAAACTGATTTGAATTTCCAGTGTGATTATGTTTTTTCAACTGTCATCTTCACTTGCACTGTATGTGCACTGTAGGATAAATTGTGTTCATGTGTCTGTAATGATGCGGTGTGATTTGAGGATGTATTAATGACAGACTGACTTTAAACTCTATAGGAGCATTGCAGTCTCAATGCCTCACTCTCTCAAACTAACACTGCACCAAGCAGCAGCACATGAGTGCATGTAACAGCTACTGGTAAATTAAAGCTCATGTCAAAGGGGTTTTACTAATCTCCTGCCAATGAAAAAACACAACAATATCAATTTCTAGTTTTATAATATATATTCACATTATAGAGTACTGATCTTATCACAGAGATGATTTAATCTGAGAAGTGAAGTAATTTTTTTTATCCTGTCCTAGTGTTGTAACATTGTTCACCATATTTGAGTGTTATTCCTGATCTAATAAACCTGACTATGTTCATGTCTATCTGTTCATATCGTTCATGATCTGAATTAAGTAAGGTGATACAGGTAAAGTACTAAACTGCTTTATGACTTGAGCATTAGAAACACTGATCTACACTGATAATTAGACCCAGGGACATAGCCAGGATCAGACCTCTAGTGAAACCCATTTAGTGTGGACTAAAATGCAGATGCAGACACAACGAGGTGACGCTCAGCTATGAGCCAGACATTGGCGTCTTAATGGATTCAGGAGTCGTTTGCACATCCAGCAGAAACAGTGACATAAAGAAATAAACATTTGAAATATATCAGTCTGTGTGTAATGAATGAATATACTATACAAGTTTCACTTTTTGAATGGAATTACTGAAATAAATCAACTTTTTCATAATATTCTAATTTTATGACCAGCACCTGTATATTATTATTATTAATTATATTGGTATTTATATCTATACCTATAACCAGGTTATATTATTATTATTAATTATATTGCTATTTATATCTATACCTATAGCCAAGTTATATTGTTAATCTTAACTTATGTGGCATGGGATTGTGCTACATCTGACAGCATGAAAAATCCTGTTGTTTAACAAATGGTTAATCATGTAAGGGAGTGGATGGGTAAACCCCTGCGGACAGCACCCCTAGGTTGATGCACTAGGAGGACACCCCTACAAGTGGGACTCACATCTGATGAGAGGGAGCAAAAGAAAGGGTGGAAAAAACAACCAAATGGGAACTTGAATGAGAGAATGAGGGGCAGCAGGAGAGCAAGGCTCACACCACTGTGCTGCTACAGAGGATAACTGATAGCAGGGAGGAGATAGGGTTCTGGGTGGTTTAAACATAAGGAGGCAGGTGGCTTACCTAACCAGATGGGATGGGTTTACAGGTGAGCCATCTGCCACTCAGGTATACTGGAAATAATGGTTCTGAACTAAAGCAGAGACTCGCTTTGTCCACAAGGTCCAGGAGTCTGCACTAGACCGGAGTCCTTGACAGTAACCACCGGGTCACCTGGAAGGTGTGGCCGCTGACTGGGGGACACAGGGCTGGGAGTAACTTCCCCTGGAAAGCTTAACTTTCAAACAAGAGGAAAGACTGTCCCTCAGAGAACAAAAAGGAAAACAGACACTGGAGAACCAGAATTCAACAATACTAACTACCATCAAGTCAAAGTGTTGCACACACCAAGACTTCACAAAGAGTGAGTTTATATGGAGGAGGACCACCTGAAGATGATCAGACTAACGAGTCCTCCCTGATTCCTGTCTCATTGCCTCCTTCTGGTAGTTGCTGGTTGAGTTGCGAGCTACCCTTTACAAATCATCTTAGACATAAGGTGGAAATGTGCAATATTTTTCATTTTGTTTTTGACTGTCAGCTTCATATAACCCATATATTTAGTGTGTTTGCTGATATTTGGTTACCTGGGAGTGCCATTTTACTCAGAACAATTTGAAATGAAAGAATGTTTTTGTGTGTTTCTAGGGAGAACGCATTGTCTTCTTCTTCTGCATAATTTCCATGGCCAGGTAAACTGTCTATAAGACAAGGGAGAGTGGGCTGGTTAGTCTCTTACAGACACTGGAGACTGTGTAGTAAAGAAAATGTGAAGGAAATACTACAGAACACTCAAGTGACCCTTACACGTACAGACAGCATGGAGTCTCCACAACGATCTGGATCATGGGATCACCACAGAAATGGATCTCTCTCTCGAGTTGAATGGCCAGTGCTTGGGAACTCCACAACAAAAGGTATGAGGTGTTTGTGTGTGCATGTGGGTGTACCTTTTTATAGACAGCAACAAAACTTGTTTAGATTAGAACCAATTGTTTATTGAAACCATTGGCCCCATAAGGAAGTCTATAGGATCACATTGTGTAAGATGACTGACAGGAAGACTGTCATTTGAGGTTGTGTGTGTGTGTGTGTGTGTTGCAGAAGATCATTTATGTGTAATGACTGAGTAACAGTGTTTTGAATGTGTCCAAATCCAACTTTAATTGTTTATTGACTGTGTATTCCCACAATAGTAGATATTATGGAATATTTTACCTACTGTTAGGTTTAATCAGTGGATCATTTTGTCACATCCTCTGAAAAGTCATCCTCCCTAAAAGAAACAATATCACAGTGTAACAGTGTTGAGCCACTTATGGCCATTTCTGGGGGCTTAATTTTCACAAACAGTTTATTCTTATGCCAACTATCCAGTCTTTATTATAGATTATGTATGGATGTATATATGTTTGTTTTCTAGCAAAGAGATTTAGACAGAGTGACTGGTGAATTAGTGTGTGTGTGTGTGTGTGTGTGTGTGTGTGTGTTGAAGTTGATATAGACAGGGAGAGAGGGAGAGTAACTCCCCTCTCCCTGTAGATCAGTTCAGTTCAGTAGATCAGACATGATTGAGGTTGTGTGTGGTTCTGTGTGTGTATGTACTGCAGGTGATGGGGAGAAAGTAAAAATAACAGTGGATCAGACACATGATGGCCGTTTGGGCTTCAGTGTACGAGGAGGAGTAGAGCACAGCCTTAATATTTTCATCAGCAAAGTGGAGCCAGACAGTCCTGCAGGTGTGTGTGTGTGTTTGTGTGAGTGTGTTTCTGTTTCCCTCAGTGGTGTATTTTATAAAAGCAAACATGTATGGGTGTCTGGTACTTTTTGTCTGTGCTTTTGTCTTTGTGTATGTTTATGTATCTGTGTGTGTGTGTGTGTGTGTAGAGCAGGCTGGCCTGCGCATGGGTGATAAACTGCTGGAGGTGAACGGTGTTAGTCTGGAGAATATCAGCATAAGCAGTGCTGTAAAGGTACTGACAGGTCATTGCCGACTTCGATTGGTGCTCCAGAGAGTGGGGCGGGTCCCCGGGGTGCGATTTACCAATGAGAAGACCACCTGGCGAGTATCATACTCTTATTATTAGATTTATTCACAACAGTCAGTTTTATACTTGTATGTACTATAGTATGTCTTGGATGTTACCCAGGCCAGTTTCCAAGGAGCCACAGGTGGTCCACGTTTTTCCCCAAGCCATCTGAGTACCTGGTACCTGGGGCACAGCAAACATGAACTAATCACTGATCTAGAAGATTTAGATTTCAAAAGAGCTTGGATAGACCATGAGCTCACAAAAATACTTTGTGTCTGTGTGTAGGGTAGATCTGATCCACCGGAGGCTGGTGGTGGAAGAAGGGGGCATCTCTCATTCTGACAGCTGCTCAGACTCAGCTCTGTGTCGGAAGGTTCAGCTGCAGACGTCTCTCTCCCAGCCCTGCCTGGGGCTCAACATCCGTGGGGGCACTGAGTATGGCCTCGGCATCTACGTCTCAAAGTGGGTAGGGCTCTAGGAGCATGCCGGCCTTCTAGGAGATAACTGTGCTAATGCTATTGGCTATTTTTCCATAGGTTTTCCAGAAATATTTTTAGATAGAGGGTGAAGTTTGGTCATAGTGCTGTTTACAGGGCAAACCTTGCATACTGATAGCCACAGCACTCACAATATTTGAGACCAATGGGTTACCATAAATGTTTTGAAGTAAAACCTGTATTATACTTTCTTGGTCCTGTGACTAGCTGAGAGCTGACATGTTTATTTTTGTGTTTATGTGTTTGTTTGTTGGTATGTCTGTCTGACAGGGTGGATCCAGGAGGACTGGCAGAACGGAGTGGCATTAAGATGGGTGATCAGATCCTGTCAGCTAATGGGGTGAACTTTGAGGATGTCACTCACAGCAGAGCAGTGGAAGTCCTGAAAAGTGAATCGCACATTACTCTGATTATCAAGGTGAGAGGCACATCCATACACACACATCCATACACATACACACAGACACGTCCATACACACACTTTCATACCATCCATAGGTTACATAGGATGGCTAGCATCTCTCAAAGTGGAACCAGGTCATCCTTCACAGAGTAGGGACAGTTATACTCTCCTGCCTCTGGATTTGTGCTCGTATGTTTATGATGGTTCTGTGATATTAATTGGCCTCTGATGTGTCGTCTCTTCTTTTAAGAGCACTGGTTGGATTTAATCTCTTCAAAGAGCAGACACACAATTAAATGCATACATTCTCCACTGCACACCTTCTTTACACACAGACAATGACTGTAAGGTATGTAGCAACTGTTCTATGAGTGCAGTACATGTGTGTGCACATGTGTGTGTGTGTATGGGAACATGTGAGTGTGTGTGTGTGTGTGTGTGAGTGAGAAGGAGCCAGGCACTCCATGCATTATTTACAATGTTGAAGGATCAGATGCTGATTCTGCAGACTAACTCACGTTTCACTGGATCATCTACTCTGTTCTTCTCAGGTTAGTTATGTGGGATCAAACTGCATTAGCAGAAGCCATACAGTAAACAACCACATTTAAGCTTTAGGGCATAGGAGCTGGTTGGTGATTGGTCCATATACAGCAGGGACTGTATCTCTCTATATTCATGAAGAAATTATTGTCTAGATTTGTTGAAATAGAACCTTTTGGTTTGTTGGTACACAGATTTGTCATAACTACAAATTAAAGAATAAGTTTGCCCACACTTTTTCCCAATGCAAGAGGCCCTATGACAAAATTTCCATTATAATTCTTAGCTGCATTCAAAGGTTGATTTTGACAAGATGGCCTAATATTAAAAACAGACATGTGACCTGACATAGCACAGCTGTATTTGGAATTAAATGCATTATATTCTATTTGTATAAAGACATACTACACCAAAAACATCTTCCTCCAAGTCAGAATGTTAAACAATATTCTTGAATCTTTGAAAGGAGACAGGAAGATATCCTGCCTATCAAGAGATTGTGGCCAAGTACAGCTGGGAGGACAAGTGTAAGGAAAGCCCGTTTTTGCTTATAGTAATTGGGATGATAATTTGTTGATAACACTTTTTCTTCATGTTCTGCTACTTTACATCCTTTGGTATGCATGCACACACACACACACAGTGAACGATATTCTATGTTCAACAGCTGTTAAAAATAGAACATCACTTCAACAGCTGTTGAACATCATTTTGTCTTTTAGTGAGCAGTGGAACGTACCATTCATCTTCATGGGGTTCAGACTCCTCCTGCAGCTCCTCTCTGTCATCTGGAACCCCTCTAAGCTCTGTCAGTGGCGCCTCCCAGGCCACACTACCCGTCTGCTTGCCCTTTGGTGCCCAGCTGGCCGACGTCTCCGGTTTCGCGGAGATCCAGCTCGCCACAGACCCCACCGAGAGTGCTAGCCACACAGAGCAGCTGAACACAACCTTAAACTGTGGCCCAACAGAGCTGCTCCATGACTCAGCTATCCGTGATGAGGAAGGAGAGAAGGAGAGAAGAGGACAGGAGCACACAGAGAGAAGCAAAACCTCCATTCAGAAGGCCCTTAGCAGGTCTAGTCCATCCATATGCAGGACCCAGAGTCACATCACTGCATCAGGTCAGGGCTATAAGGAGGGCATGGATGGGTACAAGACATGATGTGTGAAAACACTGACTATATGACTTTCCTTATATGCATGGTGAGAGTGCACTTAATCTGGACTTTGGTAGCAGAACTCAATTTTTGATTACGTTATGAAAGTGATTATTCTATGACACTTGCCTTGACAGTGATTTAATATCTTTGAAATAAAAGTGAAAATGAAATGGGTGTGTGGTCCTTCCAGTGAGCCATCTCTGATTTCATCACTCTCTCTTCTCTAGAAAAAGAACTAAGCGCACAAAAGAGGAAGCGGGCAGTGCGGAGAGAGGGAGAGTGGAACTCTCTGCATTGCTCTAAAACGTTCTTTGGCCTGACCTGGACAAGACACTCCTCCAGATCACCATCCAGAATCACAACCACATCTGGGCCTGGTACTGGTAATACCTTATACTGAAGCCAGTTCACCTAGTGGTACCTTTTAGTTTTGAACAAACCCTTGCTCCACTGAAATTAAAAAAAATGTAAAAATGTCAAATGTGTTTTATAGGTGCTTTATGTTTGATGAAGAAAATAAAAACTAGACCATAATGGTCATTTCCATGATCTTCAAGGTCTTCATGATCTTCATGATCTTTTATTAAACCACAAGAATAAATATTTATGTTTTATGTTTTTGATAATGATGTCACAACAAAGTGAGATTATCCATTTAGGCTCACAGAGGTATGGATGGGATTTCACTGAACCCATGAGAGTGTTTACCAGTTGTAATATTCTTCAGTCTGAGAACAGAGTACAGGTCCTTATGAATTCTTAATATCTCCTTACCACAGTGGAAATGAATTCCATGTCTTCAAGACAGGAAATTAAACTAGTCATCTATTCTTTAGTTAGGTGGGCATATTTTCCTGTAATATTTCACATTGAATATTAGAGTGATAGATGCATGTGGTGTCATGAAGATCGCCGCAAAGTAGTTTCAGGTGTGAGCTGCAGGTATTTTGAGTTTACACATGGTATGGGGTGGATCATATTTGTTCAGTTCTTAACTGATATGCAGAGCCTATACATCTTTCTCAGGAGTACTGTATTCAGTCCATTTACCTTACTGTATTTGCAGGTGCTGTAAGTCAGGACCTTTCTGATCTGGATGTGCTTACCCATGTAGAGCAAATGGCAATCAAACTACTGGAGGCAGAAGATGTGGCTGTTGTCATGGAGATCTGTAGACAGGTAACAAACACAGTGAAATCTGACATCACTCACTGACTAGTCAGGGTGTGTCCCCTTGTCTTTATTCTCTCACATGATGTGCTGTGTTGTAAAACGTATATGGCATATGCAAATTTTCCTCTTTGTGTCTGCAGTACAAAGTGGAGCAGGATATGAAGACTCTGGTTCCTCCCCTGTTGGCCATCCTAGACAGGCCAGAGAAACTTCTGCTCCTGAGAGAGATCAGGTGGGAAAATTTGTATTTTCCAGTGGGATGCAGCAACTTTGGCTTCCTTTAAACGTGAAAAATCAACTCCTAAAGATATTTAGTTTATCTCTAAACATAACAATGCCAAAAATGGCATTTAAAAACATTTTGTAAAGCGGGGCTGCAGAAAGTTTTTTTTCCCCCAGAATGCTTGTCTCTGAGGATGACATCCAGCAGTTTAACAGTATGGTGTCTCCCTTTGAGGACAAAGGCTTTGAAATACTGAAAAGACGTTCTTGTAAGTTCGACTTCCAGCTAGAGGATGCCACTACAAGGCATTGAAATAGTGCTTACTCTGGAATACTGTCTCTCTCTTTCTATTCTGCAGGTAGATCTACTTCTTTTCATTGCCCCAAGCGTCAACAGATCTCCTGGAGACACCACATCACATCTGTACCTGGTCAGACTGCAATGTCTAAGGCCCGGTTAACACCTGGCATTAAAAGGCGCCCGGGGTGATGGAACCATAAGTAGCCAGCACTAAGTACAAGTGTGAACAGAAAAAATGCTTTGTAATCTGATTACCCAAACCACTTTCAGAGGTCATCTGGGGCACGTCTGGTCACATTGCTTTTGTGGACAGTAGTGTGAACAGTAATGTGTCCTGATGTGCCCTCAAAAGCCACAAATAACCACAAATATTAGCTTAATTTTTGCTCCCTTGTGATCGGATCACTAAAGACGCATGTTAATTCCAGGTGTTAACAAGGCATTATAAGGTTTTGGATTGGGGATATGGTTTGGATTAACTTTATTTAATAACATTATAATGTGAGTTGTCCCAAATTTCTCAAAGAATGTGATGTGTGTTTGCATTTGCGTTTTATTCTTTTTAGATAAGCATGGTGACTTTGAGGTCCAGGATACAGCAGATGTATTTCAACAGAATCATTTGCTGAACAAATTCAAGCAACTCCATGTGACTCAGCATTCTGATGAGGTTCCAGAACCATCCAGAGCTGTTTCCCCTATTCTGGATGTCCCTCTAGAGAGCTGTTCTCGTACAGATTCCCTCAGACCTACAACAGCAGCACCCACACTCCCCAACTGGCTACTAACAGAAAAAACACAAATTCCCCCTGTCACAGACAGTCCCATGGCCTGCTCTGATGAAGTCTTCTATGTGGAAAAAAACGGATGCCCAGAAAGCAAAGCACATAGAAAAAAGACTGGAAAAAATGATGTGTTTTTTACCGTAGTGGACACTCCTCGTCCTAGGAGACCACTTTTGTCTCATGTCTTTGGTCCGCTTAAGAGATCACAGAGCACTAGAGTGCCCCCTACAGGACCCAGTGGGAAAAATCGAGCACAAGAATATGTGCGGTCAGATTCTGTGAGTGATCACCAAAGTGGTCATGCTGACTAGGAGTATGAACTCAAAACTATTACTATCAGCAAAGCCAAGCAGTCACAGGGTAAGAAAGTCCATTACATTTAGTTTTCTAATATTAACAAATTGAACAATGTTTTTATAATTATGCAGAACTTTAGAAGTAGTCCAAGCAAAGCCTATACACACTAAGAGTTCCCATGAAATTATAAGGAGCTAAACTGCAAATTGTGGTGAAAATATTTTTTCCAGGAAGAGCAGCATCTACTAATGAAACACTAAAGGCAATCTTGACTAGTGCCAATAGTTCCTCTCTAATTAGAGAGTTCATCCTCTCTAATAGTCTGGGTTTGAGCTTGTATCAGTAGATCAGTAGAATTCCCCTCCATTTCTGAGAGGGACAACCCATATAATTACATTCATGAAAAAAAAAAAATCCACATTTACCTCATATTGTGGATCCATGTGATGATGTGTGTCCCCACTCTAGCATCATAATACTTTGTACACATAGTAAATAGTACTCAGGTGCTGCAAGGGTCTTTAAATTTGTTTTCATTCTATACTTTCACCTCTTGTTGTTGTTCTTCATTATCATCTCTGCACTTTGTATAGTTTTGAAATATTTACTTTTTCCAATGATTAACATTTCAATAAATAATAATTAAAATTAACAAAATATTTAAAAAGTTGATCAGAATTTCTCTTAATGAGTTTGCCTTGTATAAGCAAATTGAATTATGCTTATTCACAGGATAAGTCAAATATCCTCACAGATCTATACTTGCCAACTCGGTGACTAAGGCCATATCAGCCCCACTGGCACTGTTAATGCATGCTCAGTGCTACCAGCTCCATGCAGAAACATGCATATTATTAAAATGGTTTATTTGCATTGACAGACTGTGTCCCTATCCTGAGAATATGCCAAAGCTGGAGCAAAATGGACAGTCTTGTTAGCCTTTTCATAACCAGTGCCCCTGGCAACAACTGCCTGGATTAGTGAATGTGGCATGTTTATTACTACTTGATTTTTAATATTGCTTATTATTATTATTATTATTATTATTATGGTCACCTATAGTAGTGATATGCTACTAACTGCTACCGCAACTATCTCAACCCATACCCTACTAATATCAAATACGGCTACTGAAGTGTGCAAATTCAACTTGTCTTGAAAACTGGAATACTCAACCGACACCATAATATTCACTGTGGCATCAGACAGTACCGAATAAGAGCACTATTCAGCTGCCACGAATATGCTCATTTTGGTCCACGCCCATTTCAATTTTAGAAGTATGCCTGTACACATTTTACATGTAATCGCAGCCTTGTGTATGAATAAGTAATAAATAATAAACGTAAAATTTGCACAAAAATGTGATTCACAATTAGCATAAAATGTACTTTAAAATTCACATCTTTCAGTTTGGAAAGGAAAATAAAGTTACAGCTGTGTTGCCCTGTGTCATCTAAGAATTTTAATTAATTGTAATAAATTATGACATACAAAGGCAAATGCACCAGAGTGAAAATGTATCATAAATCTAATGTTAGACTGTGTTTACACCAGAAAAGGATTGAAACAATAAATCTTATTTAAATAGATCTTATTGTGGAATAACACCTGCAAAATACAAACATCCCACATAGCAACAGTGACAATGATAGCCAATGTTCAATAGACTGTAAAAATGTACACATTTTGCAGTCTATCAAAAAAAGTGCACCAGAGTTTATAGATTTATATTGTGTTCGCTTTGTCTTAATAAATCATTTTATCTTTGTATTTTCTGTGTTTCTAACGCTTCCTACAGTTTATTTTGTAGACGCTGGTGAATATTTTAGTCCGGCTATTTGACGTTTGCCGGAAAGTGGTATTTTGTACTGGATTTCAGTAAATGACACGAGAATAGATCACACCCTGTTCAGCAGGTGTTCTCCCATGAAGTCTGCATAATTTCCGCGCAGGTTTGAATCTAGGAAAGAAGTATTTTTTTTCTCGAGGGTGGAGTTTGGTTGGTTGCTAGGAAGCTAGCTGTGTTACGCTGGTACTTTCTTGAAGTGGGAGAGAGGGAGTAGCTATTTTACCTGTCCTAGCTTCCTGACTATCTATAGGTATCCAACAATATCGAACAAATTTCTAGTACAGATTTATTTTGTTTGACATATTATGTAGTATGACTAGGATCTAATTCTTAGTAGATACGCTACATACCAGACGGAAATTAATGGTAGCTACTGATTTCAATGTGTAGTCATTAGCTAAACTACTCAGTGGAAATATGAGGTATGTAGGTTAGCTTGCTAGTTGGTTAACGTCAGCTAACTTGACTTATCTTTGATTATCTTATAGCTAGGTTATCTTTCTCTAAAAAATCTAAAATCTATTATCTAAAAATCTTTCTAAAAATAACTAAATAACAGGAATTTGACAGTTACGCTGTGGTTAAACAATTGATATTCTCACATTATTCACACTTTTTTGTAACCGTCTTCCTCTGTAACAAAGATGATGGAGAACTACGAAGAGTTCTGCTCAACGAGGCTGGATGGATTGCGCGCGGAGACTAGGTGCATCTCACACGGTAACCACAAGACGGCGCTATCCACCATCCAGTTTCACAGGAAGCACGTGCTACCACCAAAGGTAACGATAATTCCTGGATGTGGCGGTTGCATTTACCGGAAATATAGAAATATAGAAATATGATCTGTTACACGTTAATTATGTGGTACTGCTAGAGAGCAAAAATACAATCGCTTTCATTCTTAAGTAATTATTAGCTAATAATTAGTTAATAAAGTCAACTTTTGTAAGTAATACCTGATTATTTTAATCTTTAAAAAACATTTAAAAACTTGATAAGAAAATGTAGCGTAAAATATCTTTTTAGGAATACCAAATTAATCAGTGGTTAATATTGACTCTCATGCTACATTTCAGATTCAGACCACTTATTAATTACAAAAGGCAATTTATTCATTTTACATCTTAGCCTGTCCATTCACACGTTTTTCTATCAATTCACACATCCCTAATGAGAAATTGTGAGGATTTTCTTTTTGCCTCTTCTATATCTTTATGTCTGAATTTTTGTTTGTTTTGTTACAGAATAAAGTAATTCAGAATACATAGCCATGTATGTAATGTAGTGTATTGCATACACTATTAGAAGCTAATCCTTCTTACCTAGAATACTTACCTAGAACACAGAAGACTGATTCCGTGGTGTGTGTGTGTGTGTGTGTGTGTGTGTATTTGCGCGCACGTGTGCATGTGTGTGTGTCCCTGTGTGTATGTGTGTGTGTGTCCCTGTGTGTGTGCTTGTAGCTCAGTGAACACCAACGTTTAGAGATGGCTGAACAGAGAAAGAAAGCTGTGGAGAAAGAACAGGAGAGACGCTCACTGAGCAGCCGTTCTGTGCTGGCCCGCATGCAGGACATTCTCTCTCACATACAGGTGAGTTTAACATAGTACTTACTAAACTCAGTACTGCACACACTCACATCAGGTGCAGATTTATATATTTAATACACTTCTGTGCTCTGAATGCTTTTTTAGTGCAGAATATTAATATTTTAGCCCCTAAAAAGAAGACTGAATATACTGAAACATTACCTGCCCTGAAATGAACAAGCAGAGGTTCAGTGGAGAACACAAATACAGTTATTGTTAGCTAAATGTTCTCACATTACAGCATCTTTGAAATTCTCACATTTTACTATGATAGAGTGAATATGAGTGTGACTTTTTTTGCTGTATAACTCTTGCAGTGTGTCTATCAGTGCAATGAGGCTTCAGTTTGGGTGTTATTTTTGTGATGGATAAGCGAATGTGGTTTGGACCTCTTTTCTGTAAGCAGAAATTAATCATTATTTCCTCTTCTTCATCTTCATTTTCTTAACTCATAAGGCCCTCTTGCAGACTTTAACTCACTTTAATTGATATCTTTGGGCAGTTAGGATTTTTATTCTGCTTAAAGAGACTTTACCTTCTTTAACTTCTTTAATTTGGCCAATTTTCATTTTTATATATTTATTGTAATAGCATTTTGGAATAATATTAAAATATCAGTTAAATTAAAGCATCTGTTCCATAACAACCTATGATGTATAAATATAAATATATTATTGATTCCGTTTTTTCTTTTCCTTTTTAATCTTATTTATTTTATTGGATTTGATTATTTTTGTTGTATGTTATTAATACATGTTAGTCTTTCTAATCAGATTTATCGCTTTTAACCAAGACTTTTATTCTTCACACTTAAAATCACAGTTCATAGTGAGTGTGCTGAATAATACACTTTTAGACTACAAGATAAGATGGGAGTTTTGGCAGTAACGGTGCCAAAAACATACTGTGAATGTTATTATGTTTCTGCAGCTTATTTCAAATATGATCAACAACAGAGCATCAAGCCATCAGAGACTCAGACTGGTGCTGTTGTCCTTCAGATGTTGGTATATGATATTTTTCATATTTTTTAATAGTTGCAAAAGAAACAAGATGTGGCCCATGATAAAGTGGGGCAGGATGCAGACTCCTCTCCTTTAGTGTCTCAGACTCCACCCTCCAAGAGGACGCACCCAGACAAGCATCCTTCACCCAACGGCCTTGTGCCGTTCTGCAGCAGCAGCACCTTACGGAGGGAGACCCTCAGGCTCCTCAACAGCCGGATGGAGAGAACTGGAAGTGAGGAATGGGGGGAAGAGCAAAGGACAAGTGGAGCTATGACAGCACAAAGCAACAAAGAGACTGAAGAGACTCTCTCTCATAAGGAGAATGTGAAAGGCAGTGTACCGGAGTGCCCTCTGGTGGCAGAGTCTGCAGATCACTTTACTTCAGCTTACTTCAGCTGCAGTGTTGATTCCCTGTCACCTGACTCTTTGCTAGCTAGTCTTTCTCTCTGTGCCAGTCTGACAGGGTCCTATGCCCAGTTACCCAGTCCTCAGCCTAGCTGCAGCCCTCCTGTCCAGTGCTCACAAAGACCACACCCAGCATCTACTGGCCACGTCCTTATTGCAGTCCCTGTTAGCGAGTCAGAGCTCAGTCCACACAGGCTCAACGGGACAAGTGTAGCCTGGTCTGAGTCACACCCATCAGAAAGCCCAAGCAGCAGAATCACAGTGCAGATGGAACAGTCAGATTCATCAGAGTGTTTAACGACATCCCCTTCTGGTAGGGAGTGGAACTGCAGTTACTCTGAACTGAGCAGTAACAGGCTGACTTCAGTGAGTACCTCCACTTCCAGAAGCTCTGCCAATGTCACAACCAGAAGACATGTCTCTGTACCTCACGCAACCCCACCCACTCAGGCTGTGCCAACCCTGGAGAGAGAGAAATCCAGACAGCACAACAGCACCCCCTACCAGCGTTCCCCACCAGCTCCTCTTAATCAGTCTTATGATGTCGAGAGCCCCTCCCTTTCCTTGCCAAGGCCAGAGGTTAACTCAAGCTCGGAGTTCTTCACAGCGTCTGTACAACGAAAACAGGCTCTGGGAGTATGGCCACAGCAACCCCTGGAGAACAGGATGACTCTTGGGTTCCTAGCTGCTCAGGATAAAGCACTGAGTGAGTGAGCATCAGAACAAACGACCTACAGAACTGGCCGGTTTAGCAGTGTGTACAAGTTCCAAGCTCTCAGAATGTTTTTAGTTGAAAGACATATGCAACTGTAGTAAATGCAGGTTTTATAGCAGCATGTTATCTTAAGCAATACATTTGAATTCAGTGATGTATGAATATGTTTAAGGTTGGTCTCTGTTAATGGTTTCTGTCTATATTCAAAAAATGATTAGAGTTGTTAAAAATGTAATCTAAGAAAAAGTACAGTGTTTAATTTAGTAAAGATAACACATTTCTATCTCCTGTGGTCTGATGTAGGTAGGAAGATCCAGGTATTGGAAGCCCTGGATCAGCATTTGGAAGAAGAACATGCTCACCGCCTATCTCACCTACTCAGAGAACAGGAGACACAGCACCTCCAGCAGGTCACTGTCAGCTATTACACAATCCTGAGTTTTCACACGCACAGAGGAGCATAAAATGTTTTTGATTAGTACTACCTTGGATATAGTTGCTATCTGCCATAGGAGTAACTATAATGGGGTTTGTGGGGTTTGTCAACAATCAATATATTAATTTCCAGTATATATTAAAAGGGCAACATCTTCCATTCCTTTGTTTTCAGTCCTTCAAGTACTAAATTGTTGGATATGGAACACTGGGATATCATTCACACACTGGGCCATCATTCACACCTCTGCTCCTATGGCTGATGCAGGATGTAGAAGTGCTTTGCACTGCTGGGCTTCCAGTGAAGGCTCCATGATGTTAGATCTGGTCTAATATAGATCATACTCCCAGTCCATTATAGATTATACTTCTGCTCCATCTCCACACAAACAGCTCTTTCCTATATGTGTCACTGTTGTGTGTTTTTGCTGTGTGTTGTGTATTTCAGGATGTGTTCATGGAGCAGCACAAGGCAGTATGTCGCTTGACTGCAGTGGCCCGAGGTTTCCTCACACGCAGGCTTCTCCAAACTGAGAAGGTCAAACACCTGCGCAAGACCATACAGGTACACATACACTCAAGTGAAATACACAGCATTTGTACTGCAATGAGTTTGTGTATAAAAGTACACATGCATATCTTAGTGTTTTTTAAAGTGTGTGTGTGTATTATGCAGGACTCCAGGGAATTAATTCATTCCTTCCAGGCTGATGCCCAGCAGAGGAGAGCTTCCTTCACCACTCAGGACCTCTGTTTGCAGCGCAGAGTTAGAGCACAGGTAACACACACACTCACACACAAACATGTACACAATTTAAAGAATCCTTAGACATGAATTTGCTTATACACAGCCACACATATATAGTTTAGTGATCATCTTGAAACCTGTTTTTAAGGAGGTAGATTTACACATGTAAACACAAGCAGTTAGTCTGAGAGAATTACAATATTTACTATAACATAGTAAAGCAATATTACAGAAGAAATTAGATTTTAACATACATGTCTTTGTTTCTATAGCTTCGTACAGCCTTGCGCAACGTTCATGAGATCTTCTTTGTGTGGCTTGTGAGAGACAAATTAGTTCTATTGCAACAGAACAGAGAGCTACACAACGAAAGGAGACTGAGAGAAATGGTACCCTCACACACACACACACACACACACACACGCACACACATGCAGACATTAAACAATGTTGCAATAGGACAGAGAGCCATTCAGCAAGTTTTATGTTTAATGTTTAATACAGTGTATATATATATATTACACTGTATTAAACATTAAATATAAAACTATATATACAGTACTGTGCAAAAGTCTTAGGCAACCATTAGATTTGTTGTTTTAGTAATGGTATAATGACTATATAT
>JAOXYF010000012.1:17658652-17679003 GCA_028565775.1 Sternarchorhynchus goeldii | reverse complement strand
TGATGTTTTTGGTAATGCTTTTTTGTATATTTAAAAACCTGTTCTTCTGTGTATTACAGGAATTGTTTCGCTATTGATTACATCAGGGATTTTCACAATGGTATGGTTATAATCCCCTAATACACTAACACACACATTTTATAGACTGTATTAATGATACAGCAAAAGGTAATGTGGGTTTTGAGACGTTCCTGCAGATTTCAAAAATCTTAACAGCAATCTTTTGATTTTTTTTTTTTTTTTTTTGGTAAAGTTTAACATTCTGTTTCGCTGAGTTTTATAGGAATTGTTCTTTAGCCATTTAGCTTAAGCATGTAGCTGAAGTTTTTTTTCTTTTTTTCACAAGATTTAAGGTCCTGTTCCTTTCAGTATTATTGAAGTTGGTTATTTAGCTTAAGCCTATAATAGAATGGAGTTTTCAAACAAACATCATTAACTACCACAATGGACAACTTGGCTATCTAAGTCATTCTGAAAAGCATAACATAATTTCTTAAAAATTCTTTTGATGTTTTCTTTTCCATCCATTACGTGTTTTTTTTTCCTATTCCATTCCATCATATGTACTAAGTAGCATATAGTAGAATTTAATATTCATAGTGCGATGCTTACATTCTTTATAGCTAATGTCACATCAAGTCGGTTTTATGTATTGATTATGCAATGAATTGCTATATTTAACTTCTATGCAAATATAGCAGTATAAATTTGATATCAAATTAAGTTTAATAGTCTCATGTGACATTAGTTCTGTGTGAGAGTATATATAATTTATATTAGTTTGTTTTGTAATCAGACAGTATATTCCTCTTTTGATATCAAAAAGTTTATTCTTGTCATCTGATATCAGTTCTGGGTGATGGTATTGCTTGTGCCATGCATTGTGACTGCCACGTCTCCCCGTGTTTCTTCGATTTCCAGTGGGATTGCTATTTTCCGAGGGAGAATGTTCGGTGTAGCTCCAGATCGTTTGCTTTGCAGTCACTCATCTCAGTGCTCCTATGTGCTGTGACCTTCGCTGCTAGTCTGGTGTGTAGGTCGCCCAAGTGTGGCCATTATCACTGCTGTTACTCTGCCGACCGAGTGTAGTACTATCAATCCTGCTTCTCTCCTCAGCTCTGTGTAGTGGTCCCTGTTGTCTTCCCCAATTCTCATTTTTATTATGCAGTCATCAACTACATTATCTAATAGGACTAAAATTAACAGCACTTTGGCCTTGCTATTAGTCATACCAGTTCTTCCTGCTCTTATCCATCCTCTGTATTGCCTAGACTTCTCATTTAATCTGCATGACCCAACCTCCACTGCTGCTGAACTGAGGACATTGAACACCTGTTACTGCCTCTCACTGCTGTAAAGCTGACGTTTTGTGTCAAGGCAACTATTCATTGGGACCTGAGATGATTTCACAACAGATCTGTCCATTTTTCTTTTGGCACAAATATATGTTCATTCTGGACCACATCTCGCTCGACTGTTCACTCTTAACATTCTTTGGTTTTTTTTGGTTCTTCTCTGCCCAGGATTATGTTGCCTAAAAAAACATTGCAACAGTTCTTACAATGTATTTTTGCAATGTTCCATTAAAGTTTGCAACCTGATTGGTTAATTTCATATTGTAATCATGTCTGTTATTACAGCACTTTATGTACACTATAACATTTGGTTATTACACAACCCTTTGTTATGTGTGGTGAGGTGATGTGGTGCTACTGAGCAGTTTTTCTGTCCTTGAGTCTATGGTAAATTTTCCTCCACTTTTTGTGGTGTCTGCACTTGCCACCCTCACTGAGGTCATTACATCGAGCGCGACAGTGCTGCTGCTTGGTGGATTGGGTCCCATGTTCACGTTGTAAAAGTAATATTAAATGTCAACAACTTGTGTCAATTCAATTGCAAAACTTAAAAATCAGGTAAATAGTGTTATATCACACTATTCACACTAAATTAATAACACAACTGTTACTGCTACAGAGGACATTCTTGTTACTGTTACATAGTCCTATTACTCTTTACATGGATAACAGGACAAAGTAATATGAGTTTTTATCATATAATTAACCCATACATAAAATACACCAATATGTCGACTGTACCAACATGTTATTGTCATGATCCGGAGACTCCCCTAGTGGTGTTTTTCAGTAGTGGCAGCAGTGGAGCACAGGGACTATTTGTTATTGTTTACTTACGTTAATTCATGTTGTCCATGCCTTCCTCAGGTGGTGGGCATTATTCATTAATTAGCTTGCCATGTAAGGACCATTGTGTTTGTTTTCCTTATTTAAAGGCCCAGTTTTTGTTTAGACCTTTAATGTTTCTGGACCTCTTTTGTTATAGTTATGCCTTTTCAGCTGTGCTTTTCTCATACCTCTTAGGTTGCACTTGTTTAATAAAATTTTTAGGCACAATCGTTATTACACTTTAAGTAAGTTAAAAATGTACTACTAAGTGCACTGATGCACATATTGTATACACTTCAGTGCTACTTTAAGTTATACTTCATTTAAGACACACTTAAGTACATTTAAAATTGTAAGGATACAGCGCTACATGCTGAGGAAAAAAGGCAGGAATGCAGATCACGGACAAAAGGCATGAACATACATAACGCATAACAAACACGTCCACACAGACATGGGACAAGGGGCCAAGGGCAGCCACCGTGACATAAATTATATTTAAATATCACTAAATATGCTTTTATAAAGTGTACTTATATAAAATATACTAAAGTATACAGTTAATAGAAACATCTCATATTTAAATTATTGATTACCGTGTTTACTGTTCTAAACTGGAATAACACATTGCAGTTAAGTTCACCCTAGCCCTCACATCTGATGGAGAGGTCCCAGGAAACTGTGTTACAACAGTATCTGCAACTTTTAAAAAAGTCAGTTGCAGCAGTGTAGTTTAATTACAGATGATATGTAAAGTTAACCAACGTCTGGTGAATTATCTGATAATTAATCAAAGCACACTGTCATCAGTAAACAGATCTGTTATTATTATTAGTTTTCCATTTGCAATAATACATACCAGTGAGTGCATTAACTTTACAGGACATTCAGAACAGAGGTCAAGTATTACAGTATTAATATTGCAGAAAAACAGTCCAAGCCAATATAATACTGATGATCAGGAACAGTTTTTTTTTACAGATTTTACAGATACTGTATTGTGGTTGTGATTTTTTTTTCTCCCTCCCATATGGATTTTACTGGGAACGACAAAGAGGTACAGAGCAACTACTTTGATGGCCAGCATCAAAGTGGACCAACATGTTTACAGGTACTATAAGTTATAATGATTAAATAACGTATAATGATTAATGTGCAACAAACCTATTACTTGTAAAATTTATAAAAAATAAACAGATAACCTCAGATGAGATTGTAAGTGGTGATAAACCCTTTAGTCCCCTTTCAACACCCCTCATACCACCACCCCCCCCACCTTTGGCCCAGCCCTGAACCATTAACCATTCTCTTTTCTCTTAGGCTGACTGTCGAGCTACACCTGCATCACTCTGAGGTCAGACCAGCCGTAGAAATTACTCCAGGTTTGTGTGTGGACACGTTGCTGCCACCTGTGGACATAATATAACAAACAAACAAAGATCCTTGAAAATGCTTCAGTTTGCCAAGGGGCTTGCTCCTTAGGGACTTGGACCTAATGGACTTGGATGTGTTTGTAAAGCTGCTTTGTGATGACATTCATTGTAAAAAGAGCTATATAAATAAATTTGACTTGATTTGACTAGATGCTATCTTTTATCATTTATTATTCTTTGTATTTCTTTATACAATTATCTTTTGTTGTGTTGACTGGTGTCAGCCAGAAGAGGATGGGCTCCCACCCTGAGTCTTGGTTCCTCCCAAGGTTTGTACCTTGCATTATTGGAGGCCAAGGACTTATTTGCAAATCTTGATAAATTGAAATGTAGCACTTACATAACTGTAGTCTCTTCTGAGTCTTTTTAAAAACACAATTAACGAGGTTTACTATTTAAACAATGATGTAACTTCTTTATTTGGCTATATCACCACATATCAGTTCATCTGAATATATTCATGACACATTGCTAGAATGAAAGTTTCAGCAGCCCTTTGTAAAATGCACTTTTTTAGTTGCTTCCAATAGATTATCTTTATTTAGACAAGTTATGTTATATAATTATGTTTATTATATATTTTAAATGTTTATATATATACTTATATATACACACACATTTAGTCATTTTTGGCTCCTCCCTTGTCTTGTGGCTGTGTGGACATGTCGTGTATGTGAGTGTGTGTGTGTATGTTGTATGCGTGGTGTGTGTTGTCTGTTTCGTTTTGGTTCGTTATCATCATACTTTTTACATAATAAACTTGTTTGAAATGACAATAAGGTAAACTTTTGTCAAATATATATATAGTGTACTTTATTATTCTGTATTCTGTATGCAGTAATTTAAAGTTCAAGTAATTTTATTGTCAATTCTGCATATGTACAGGACATACAGAGGATTGAAATTATGTTACTCTCCTTCCCAAGTTACAGCAAAAATAAACACTAACAATATAGATAAAATACAAATAAGTAACATGTAAACAACAGTGCAATATACAGTTAGAACCTGATTTAAAGTGAACTAGTGCATACCGGCTCTGATTCAAGTGTCACAGTTTGATCATGGGGTTGGTGGAAGTGACATTACCAGTAAATACTGGACCAGTATAAATAGTAGTGCAAATATAGAGAAAAGAGCATGAAGGCTGGTTAAAGTGGCTGAGTGCATCACTGTACATATGGCACAGTAGGGTAGTGGAGGTAAATCGATGGAGGAGTTATGGCCGTGTTATTATTACAATAGTGCAAAACTCTAGGAGTGAGTAAGTGTGAGCGCTTGCTAGTTCTTGTGGGGGGGCAGAAGGTGGATGGGGGGCAGAGCAGGGACTGATAAATCCTCAAATCAAAGTTTATTTGTCACGTACACCAGGCAATGAAATGCTTTAGTGACGCTCAGCCACTGATGCCCAGATAAAAGACTGATAAAAAAAGAAAACTTTCCAAAATGTTTTCAAAATATACTTTGTATTAAAATAGAGATTTAAGAATGTAAATGGAGATGTTACAAAATTAAAGTGGACTTTGGAACAGTGCAAACTGTAAATCCTTCCTGAAAACTGAACCCCATCTCCGGTGCCATGTGAAAATGACAGCTGTGCGCGCGCCTGTGTCATGGCCATGTAGGTTGAAGTGTTTAGGGGGAGTGAACTGCGTTAATAGGGCGGAACTTTGCTAGCGTGTTTCCGGTTTGTCTTAAAACGGACTGAGCGCACATTGGTTGTTTTTCAGTTAGCGTGATATAGACCATTATTGCGTAGCTATTGCAAAGTGGAATAAGTGATTTAATGTAACCGTAGTTTAAATTTTATTTTGAAGAGGCGACCGAAACGCTGCCATCATGGTCAAGGAGCAGTTCAGAGAGACTGACGTGGCCAAAAAGATGTAAGTTGACAGATAATTTCTCAGGGAAGCAACAGTAACCCAGACAGACTGCAGTAAAGCACCAAACACACTCCTAGCTAGGTAGCTAGCTAGTTGGTAAATGTTTAGCAAAATACACAATCTTACAATACTGCAAAATGTGAGACTTTTGGCTTACTCGTATCTAGTTGTAAACCTTTTTAGTGGTATTGATAAACAGCTAGCAAATGAATTCAGACAGATATCTCGCTAGTTAGTAATGTAGAGCAACTAGGACAATACTAGCTAGCAAGTTATATTGAACTGTATCTGTCTGCGGGTGAAGAAGTTAGCTAGCTAGGATACACCATGACTCGATGCGTTAGGATGTTATTCAGTACAGTTCACCACGCTACAAGGATTTAGTTAGAAAGCTGACCAAGCTGAGAGACTTATGCTAGTAGACCAGTTACGCTAGCTAACTAACCCTAGCTAACAGCCAGCTTGTGGAGCTGAGGTCCAAACAGCTGCCCTTGTAGGTAGACCACGTGAACGCTAGCTTTAGGCTTATATTCTGTAATCAGTGCAGAAATAACTGAGATAGTAGCTCTGTGGCCCAAGCATTGCAGTGCGTTTTTTAATTTAGATTATTTATTTGTTTCAACCTTATTCTTTCGTCTAGCAGTTTAGCATGACGCACTGGATACATTCACGTGCAGTCAGTCACAACCCACGGCCGAGGCGCTGCAGATCACGAGAATGCTGGTCCTGCTTCTTAAAAGTTTGTCGTTGTTGACTTACAGCGCGAAGGCGAAAGAAGTAGCTAGTAGTTTAAGTAAATCTTGTCAGTCAGATATTTAATACAACAGGTGAATCTAAATAAACACGCTCCTGAAGCGTGGTCCCAGTCACAGCAAGATTATGGGTTCAGTTCCCAGGGAGCATATGTCCCATCATATTGCTAAATATGTAAAGTTGCTTTTGCTCCTGCATAGTAATGGTGTCATTTCAAATCGCACAGTCTGAGCGCGTTTGGAGGCTCGACATGTAGGTCGTGCTGACTTGCTTTGCCTTTGTGTCCCTTCAGTAGTCACATCTGTTTCGGTATGAAGTCGGCGGAGCAGATGCGGCAGCAGGCCCACATACAGGTGGTCAGCAAGAACCTGTACAGCCAGGACACCAGCCACACACCACTGTCCTATGGTGTGCTGGACCACCGCATGGTAATGCTGTCTCCTCCAGCACTTCCCACCACTTCAGGGAGGGGCTTGAGATGATGTCCATGCCTCAGTATTGAAGGATTACCTCCCAGAAGCTGCAGGCCTAAGCACTGTGCAGTGTCTGTGTGTAATTCTGCAGCCCCGAGCAGATTCTGGTGTAGTACAGTACGCTGAGTAACTAGCTGGGTGGTGTGGTCTAGAGGTTGGCAAAAATTAGTAGAAGTGATGATTATTTCATGTAGTTTTTATATTCAGAAATTTCCAGTCATTAGAACAGTCCTTTACTGGCTGATATGATTGTCATGATTTTCAGTTCTGTTTTTAAATTTCGCACAAATTCACAGGAAAATTCAATAAAATTACTTAAGAAACTTAATATCCGCGTATTTCATCTGCTGTACAGTATATCTGTTGGGCACTAGTTGAAGTAGGTGAGTGAGAGGGCAGGCATCATTATTTTTATGGAGAATAGTATGGATATTAATATTACTGCTCCCCTCCACCAGGGAACCAGCGAGAAGGACAGACCCTGTGAGACTTGTGGGAAAAACCTTGCTGATTGTCTCGGTCACTACGGTTACCTGGACTTGGAGCTACCCTGCTTCCATATTGGCTACTTCAAAGCCATTATAGGCATTCTACAGGCAAGTGTCTCACCTATTACAAATTTGTGCTGGATTCCTGTTAAAACATGCCATGCCTATAGATGTATTAACTAACTGCTGTTTTCTATTGTGTGTGTGTTGATCTGTACGACAAACTCCTGTCTTATGTATATTGATCTGTATGACAAGCTGTCCTATCATCTGTGTGTTATAGAGTAAGGCTTACTCTCGTATCTGTGTTTTAGATAATCTATGTGAGGTGTTCTTGTATTTGTGTTGTAGATGATCTGTAAGACGTGCTCTCATATCATGCTGAGTAAGGAGGAGCGGCAGCAATTCCTGGACCACCTGCGTCGGCCCGGCCTGCCTTACCTCCAGAAAAGAGGCCTCAAGAAGAAAATTTCTGACAAGTGCAGGAAGAGAAACGTCTGCTTACACTGTGGCACCTTCAATGGTACAAGTACTTCCAGTTCATTCACACGTCACCTGGTCAAGTCGAGTGCAAATGTCATTCAGTTTTTAGATTTATCTGAACTAGCTCGTTATCTTTCTCACTGAGGCCATTTTAATGAACAGAGCTAACAAAACTACACCCTCCATCCTGTGGGCAGGTCAAGTGAAGAAGTGTGGCCTACTGAAGATCATACATGAGAAATACAAGACCACTAAGAAGGTGGTTGATCCCATTGTCTCAGACTTCCTGCAGTCCTTTGATCTTGCCATTGAACACAACAAAGAGATGGAGCCTCTGCTGAGCAGGGCACAGGTAAGTAGCTTTCTGAGCTCACCTGGGTTTACCTTACCTGAGACTGGGTTTACCTTACCTCAGCCTGAATTTAACCGAGTATCAAAGCCAGTTCTTTTCTTTGGGCTTTTAATGAAATTTGTGCTAAGTCTGTAACATAATCTCACACCTAATGTGTTCAGACTGCTGTGAACAAACAAAACTTAGTTGTGAGACTCAAATGGCATGTGACTGAAATGTCTATTTAATTACAGTGTAAAAGGTTTTCTTTGCAAGATTTTATATATTTTTTTTCTCTCTCTCTCTCTCCCCCTCCCTTTCTCACCCCTCTCTTTCCCTCATTCTATCCCTTCTCCCTTTCTTTTATCTTATTCTTTAGGAGAACCTCAACCCTTTGGTGGTTCTGAATCTCTTTCGGAGGATTCCAAGTGAGGACATTCCTCTGTTGCTGATGAACTCTGAAGCGGGGAAGCCTGCTGACCTCATTCTGACACGCCTCCTTGTCCCACCCCTCTGCATCCGCCCTTCCGTCGTCAGTGACCTCAAATCGGGCACCAATGAGGATGACCTCACAATGAAGCTAACTGAAATCATCTTCCTCAATGATGTCATTAAAAAGGTCAGCAAAAAGGACAACTTAAAGAGAACTTTGATCTGATTCCTTGCACTATGTTTGACCTGTAGTGCATATATACATACCAAGTGATGGAAACGTCCAAAACTATACAAGAAGAGAAGCTAAGGGAGTGTAAGAACTACAGGGAGTATGGTTGGCTAACGTCAAGGTAGTATTGATGGGTCAACTGGGGATGTGAACTGGCAGAGTGGCTCTAATAGAATATTACACTTTATTACACTATTACACTACTGCAGTATTACACTAACCCTAGTTCCTCCAAGTGTTGGTAAGGAATGGAAAAGCTCCATCTTACTCCCTCTTCCCTTACCCCCCCCCCCCTTCTTACCCAGCACCGGATGTCGGGGGCGAAGACGCAGATGATAATGGAGGACTGGGACTTCCTGCAGCTCCAGTGTGCCCTTTACATCAACAGTGAGCTCTCCGGCATCCCTCTCAACATGGCACCCAAGAAGTGGACCCGCGGCTTTGTGCAGAGGCTGAAGGGCAAACAAGGTAGAGGCAGGGCTTAAATAGCTAATTATCATATATGGCAAAGAATAACACAGGGTGATTGGGCACTGGAAATGGCCTTGACTAGAGCTGTCTATTATTCTCAGGACGTTTCCGTGGTAACCTGTCCGGAAAGAGAGTGGATTTCTCCGGGCGAACTGTTATTTCTCCCGATCCCAACCTGAGAATTGACGAGGTGGCTGTACCTGTGCATGTAGCCAAAATCCTCACCTACCCAGAGAAGGTGCGAGCAGGGACCAGGCTGCACTCACATTCTCATGAAGGGTCACAAATGAACATGTTTACGATGGGAAGCATTTAACTTCATGAATCATCTTAAATTGTCGTGCGAGTCATTAGGTAAACTGGTAAACTTCAGGACCAAACACCTGTCTGTATGGCTAAACCTTTTTGCTGCTGATCATGTGTTTCAGGTGAACAAAGCCAACATAGAGCTGATGAGGAAACTGGTGAAGAACGGGCCAGAAGTTCATCCAGGAGCCAACTTCATCCAGCAGAGACACATGCAGATGAAGAGGTAAGAGACACAAACACTAAATGTACAAAATAAATGCTTGTAGTTTTCCTGAGAAAATACAGTACCAGTGTTTTAATCTTGGACCTGATATAGTATCAGTGTTCAGTCCTTGTCTTGGACTTTAGTGTACTACTCATTAATCCAGGTCTGAGTTATAGTACCAGTGATTAATCCTGGTCTTGAGCTGTGTTTACTACCAGTGTGTAATCTCAGTCTGGGGAGGCAACAAAATGTGTGATAGTGAATAAAATTTGTAGGAGGTGTGTGTGCGCGCGTGATGATGATAATGATAATGGCTGCACCTGTGGTAATGACTCTGACTTTTCTATGAAGGTTTTTGAAATATGGGAACCGTGAGAAGATGGCCCAGGAGCTGAAGCCCGGCGACATGGTGGAGAGGCACATGATTGACGGAGACATTGTTCTGTTCAACAGGCAGCCCTCACTCCACAAACTCAGCATCATGGCACACATTGTGAGTCCCAGCGCCATGGAATCGAGCCTCTGCTGCTTATGACCAGCAGGGGGCGATAACGTCTCGTCAGGAGGAAACTTGATTTTTTTGACGCACTCTTTCATTAGAATGGCATAGCGTAATAGTTCAGCTTTGTCCTTTTATTTACTTCATGATCCCAATGACCTGCTTAATAACCCTTTAATAACCTCTTTAATATATAGAGGAAAAGATGCAGTTTATTGGCTCAACAAGGAAAATTAAGTGTTGCAGTTTAAAACATTTAAGAGTGTATGCACATTAATCCGACCCAATGTTGCATATAAACATCGCAAATATTCGATTTCCAAACTTTCCATGAAGGCATTGTTAGCACTTTTGGTGGTAACCAATTAAGGATAGTTTTTTTTTTTTTTTTTCGTATTATTTCTCTACCAGGCTCGTGTGAAGCCACACAGGACCTTCCGCTTTAACGAGTGTGTTTGTACGCCATACAATGCTGACTTTGACGGAGACGAGATGAATCTTCACCTCCCACAGACAGAGGAGGCCAAGGCAGAGGCACTAGTCCTCATGGGGGTGAGGGAGACATAAGCGTGCATGTCCTCAGTATGGCAGGACATGCATGTATATACACACTTGTATGTACATCTTCAAGTGAGGGAGTCGCACACACGGGAAAACGCTCCAGACAGCCAGTACACCAGGAGTGCTTCCCTCCGCTTGTCTCTGCTTAGATGACAGCAGTACTGTTTCGGCTATCAGATGCTCTTCCTTTGTGTGACATTTTCTCCTTCTCTTTGTCTTAGACAAAGGCTAACCTGGTGACGCCAAGGAATGGGGAGCCTCTGATTGCTGCTATTCAGGACTTTCTGACGGGTGCGTATGTGTAAGGATTAAGATGGGATGTACGTAGGTAAGCCCATATTTGTACTCTGAATGTTTTGGAGTTTGTTTTTTTTTTCCTTTCCTGTGAGCTTGCAGATTAAGGCAACTGAGTACTGTGGTGAGATTATTATTATTTTTTTTATTTTTATTTTTTTGTGTGTGTGTGTGTGTGTAGCTTTTGGTCCAGTGTGTACACGTATCAGTAGGTGGCGCCCTTGAGCTGTGTCTCCTCTGTGCAGGTGCCTATCTGCTCACTCTTAAGGACACGTTTTTTGACCGGGCCAAAGCCTGCCAGATCATCGCCTCCATTCTGGTAGGAAAGGATGAGAAGATCAAAATCCTGCTTCCACGCCCTGCCATTATGAAGGTATTCCCTTCCATAGTCCACAGACTTTACCCCTTACTCCACTTTGTAATATAGTATGTAATATAGTCTATCATGTCAAATACAATCAAATGCCTTTTTAATTATTCAACATATCAGGCAAAGTTTTTTCTAATTAATGTTTGATTTATATTTTTATTGATTTGGAAGAAAGTCAATCTGAATATGTTTCAGTAAGTAAAGTCATATTCCTGTATTTACAGTGTATTTTAAATCCTTCGCCAGATTACTTCTCTCATGCACATGATATCTTATGGTTGTTTTGGCAAGTCCTGGCCTTTGTCCATTTCATCCTGATCAAAGATGTCCGTTTTGTTTGCTGTGTGTGTGTGATGTAGCCAATGTGTCTCTGGACGGGGAAGCAAATTTTCAGTCTGATCCTGAAGCCCAGTAAGGATTGTCCCGTTAAAGCCAACCTCCGCACTAAGGGTAAACAGTACTGTGGTAAAGGAGAAGACCTGTGCAGCAATGACTCCTGTGAGTCAGCACACACATGCGCACACACACAAATACACACTTTCACAAACACTGGAGCTGAATCTTAGTTTTGTTTTTTTTTCTCCTCCTCTAAAGCTGGGCATAAACCCTACTGTCTTAGAGAAACCACTGAAAGTTTATTTGTGTGTGTGTGTTTCCGTTCTTGTGTGTGTAGTTGTGGTTATCCAGAACAGCGAGCTCCTCTCTGGCAGTATGGATAAGGGAACTCTGGGGTCAGGCTCCAAGAACAACATCTTCTACATCCTGCTGCGGGACTGGGGGCAGGTGGAAGCAGCTGATGCCATGTCACGCCTGGCCCGTGTTGCCCCTGTTTACCTCTGTAAGTTCTCCACTCTCTGTAATGTATGAAAGGGGTGTGTGTGTGTGTGTGGTGGACATCAGTATATTGTGGTGCGTGTGTGGGGTGGACATCTGTATATTGTGGTGCGTGTGTGGGGTGGATGTCTGTATATTGCTGTGCTTTGGCATGCCTCACCATGGGTCTATGCGCACACACTGCTGTGTGCATGTTTTGCAGTTATATTGGTGTGTGTGTTTGTGTGTGTCAGCCAATCGGGGTTTCTCGATTGGGATTGGAGACGTGACCCCTGGTCAGGGCCTCCTGAAGGCCAAGCAGGAGCTGCTGGATGCTGGTTACAGGAAGTGTGACGAGTACATCGAAGCTCTGAACACAGGCAAACTACAGCAGCAGCCTGGCTGCACTGCTGAAGAAACACTAGAGGTCAGGCACGGGCACACACACGCACGCGAACACACGCTTGTATTATATATCTGTGACTTTATACGAGTACTGGATTGGTCCTTAAATGGGACAAAATTCTCCTATTGCTCAAGAACTTTAAAGAGGCAGGTTCTGGAGGAGTGGGCAAGGTTGCGATGAGGTGGAGAATTAGGATGAGTCTTTTTCTTCCCCTGATTTATTTCTGCAAAGTTAAATGCGTCCTGCCTCAACCTCATGGTTGAGAGCCGACTGCATGGCACCATGGTGCTGAGTGCTGAGTTGCAACTCTAATGAAAATTAGTGAAGCTCTAATGTTTAATAGTGTTGAATAAAAGGCAGATGGAGGTTATTGGAGAACTTCTGCTGTCAGCGAGACTCGTCTGTGAATGTGTACCTTTGCCTCGTGTGTGTGTGTGTGTGTGTGTGTGCGTGCGCGCGCCTCGCACATACAGGCGCTGATCCTGAAGGAACTGTCAGTAATTCGAGACCATGCTGGCAGTGCCTGTCTGAGAGAGCTGGACAAGAGTAACAGTCCCCTCATCATGGCCCTGTGTGGATCCAAAGGTACTGCCACTTTACAGAACTCACACACTCCCCTCTACCACTGCTGCACTGCACTATACTCACACACTCCCCTCTACCACTGCTGCACTGCACTATACTCACACACTCCCCTCCACCACATGCTACCACTATACAATACTTGCACGCTGCATTGTATTGCCATTATACTCTCTTTGCATAGCCCACATCATGTATACTGTACCACATTATCTAGAGTGTGAGAGGAGAGCGTGTCTGGGACAGGATGGTCTGTGCTGTTTCTCTTTATGCCTTTCCCTTGGCGTCAGGTATCCACTCACCTGACGAGCTCATACACAGATCTGTTGTGAGTCTTGGCTGGTGATGTATTTGGATGATGCTTTTTACCAACTCGGCATTGGTGTAAGCAGGTGCTTAATAAACTGAACCACTTTAAAATACCGTCCTTCGCTTTAAAAACGGGGCTCGTCTCAAGTATTTAAATGTAGTGTAGCTAAAAGCCTTTGTGTATCGTTGTGGCTGCATTAGAGGACAGCAGGGGTGGTGCGGAAATATCGTAGTTTTATTTATTTTATTGCCATGTTCCCAGTCATGGCACCCAGGTTTTGTGAAGACACTTCACGTGTGTGTTAATGTCAGGCTAGGAGGTTTCCCTTGGTGCATGTTCACACACACACCTGACACAGCCTTTTAAATGCCAAATCTTTTCATAACAATATTTTCTTAACTTTATACCATATGTGGTTGTTATCCAGAGATGCTAGCAGTGTTGGTCTGTTCCTGTCCACAACACCCTGCTCCTTAACTGTTTGCAGCTCACTATAACTGGCAGGCAGTGTTTGTGGAGAACTGAAGTCAATGAAATGATACTCACTTCTCTCTCTCTCTCTCTAGGTTCTTTCATTAATATATCTCAGATGATAGCATGCGTGGGCCAGCAAGCCATAAGTGGCTCCCGGGTCCCAGATGGCTTTGAGCACCGCTCTCTGCCCCACTTTGAGAAGCACTCTAAAGTAAGAACACACTCCACTGAATTCAGAGATCAACTTTAGAAGCAACTATTATTGGCACAATCTGTAAAAAATATCCATTTCTCTTAACTCTGTTAGGGATAAAACTAAGCATTGAGAGGGAGAGGGGTGGTGAGAGACATGCTGATCCTGTGTGAAATGAGACAGGAAATGGTAGGAATTTTCCAGGGATAGTGTGTAGGTTCATGTCTGCCTAAGAAGGAACTTGGATCACCCACTCTCCACACAAACACACACACACACACACACACCCCAACTCCTCCCACGATGCTGTCTTTTACACCCTCAAGGTCTGAATGGCTGGCTTAGAGAATTACTGATTATAAACAGTTATTGATTAGAGAATTTTAGATCTTTCAGTGCAACCAAACTGTGCAATAGGATCCGGATTTTTTTTTAAAGATCAGAAGAGGAACTAGTTCAGGCTTTAGGGAAACGCCTCAGGCTTTTACAGCTCCAGACTCCTTCCACATAAATCTCGTGTGCTCACACGTGGATCACCACAAGCACGTGTGAGCACACGTACACACGCATATGCACACACATTTCAGCTTTATTCTCAGTAAAAGCAAATTGCTTGGGGCCTGTTGCTGAGGATGATGGTGAGTAAGAGTGTGTTTGTTTTCAGCTTCCTGCAGCTAAAGGCTTTGTGGCAGACAGCTTTTATTCTGGTTTGACTCCCACTGAGTTTTTCTTCCACACCATGGCTGGCCGAGAGGGGCTGGTTGACACCGCTGTGAAGACGGCTGAGACTGGATATATGCAGGTAAACACACCCCCCCCCCCCACACCCACACACACACACACAAACACACACTCCAGCAGACTGCACTGTGTAGATGTTCTTTTGTGGAGGAGCAACTGACACGGGCAGGAAGAGGAGACAATCCTCTTTCACCATGTTGATCTCTGAAGGTTCCACTTGTTTCTTTTAACGCTGAGATTTAAAAGCTTTCATTCCCAAAGTGAACTTGTATCTGACATTTTAAATGCCACTGTGTGAGCTTATTTTAAAAAAGGTTTTGTGTGTGTGTGTGTGTGTGTGTGTGTGTGTGTGTGTGTGTGTACAGAGACGTCTGGTGAAGTCTCTGGAGGATCTCTGCTCTCAGTATGACCTCACTGTGCGGAGCTCCACTGGTGACATCATCCAGTTCATCTACGGAGGGGACGGCCTCGACCCAGCAGCCATGGAGGGCAAAGACGAACCCCTGGAGTTTAAGAGAGTGCTCGACAATATCAGAGTACGCACGCGTGCATGTTTGCGCGCAAACACATGCACACGCACGCACAGGCACGCGCGCACACACTCTTACGGCCTGTCCTGAACTTGGCTATTTGTCTGGCTTTACTTCTACCAAGTCCAACAATCTGTAAACACCCAACTGTGCCTGACACTACTAAAAGCTACAGCATTTATTTCACAATATTAATCGCACGTGTTTGAACGAGTGGTTTCCACAATAATGACAAGTTTACTTCATTAGTAATGTTATTGACATTAAACTCACACAAAGGGCCGGCCTGTCTGAGTGCTCTCCAAATTCTGTGGCCTGTCACTCCAACCAGCACTATCCTCGCCTCGCGCTGACAAGAGGTTCTTGGGCTTTGTAAGAGACGGGTTGAGTGATGCACAGACACACACGCCTCTCGAACTGCAGGCTTGTCATTATCCATCGTAGAGAACAGATGGCTTATCCTGGCTGTTGTGTAAATCCATTCATTTGCAACCTTCTCTACAGCTGTTTGTGTGGGTAGTCATACTGATGTATTACATTAATACCAGTAAATCATTACCCATTTGAATATGAACAGTTAAGTCATTTGTAATGTAAGGGAACGGTATTTCTCATTTAATATTTGTGGTACTGATGGTATTATAACTAGGCTTTATTTATAGAAAACGAAAAGTTGACTATTGTGCATAAGACTATAAGTTATGCTTTTTACCAGTAGTTGAAATGATCCCAGGTCAGTTTAATGCCTTCCAAATTGGGCTTTAAACAAAGAAACAAACATCTGAGATTATAGTGACCATTAGTTTTTGCTAAAACGTGGTGTATTTGTATCGTCACTGAGATTATTCCTAAAACATGCTTTTGATCCAGATTCCTTCCCTTTGTTTATGCAGTGTACACACACACACACACACAGACTGAGCTCCCCATTTATCTGTACAGTGTCCCTGTAATTCTTCTGTGGTAATCAGGACGAAGAAGATGAAGAGCTTTGTTTAGTCACACCTACTTTACTTTAGTAGCAGCTGTCAGTCACCCAGCTGAGCTGTTTACACACACGCTCTGAAGACAGCCACCAACCACTGGGCAAAGCCTGTACCAGATTTGAACACTTTATGGCTTACAGAATCCATACAGGGAGGTCAAACAAACTGCCAGATGAGTAATACGTTCATAAAGCATTGTCCTTTCTGCTTGGTGAAGTAGAATATGGGCAACAAAGGTGAACGGTATTCTGCCCCCTTCCTTACTCTCCCTCCCCATCTCTGTTTCTTGCAGTCGGTCTTCACGTGTTCTGATGAACCTGCTCTGAGTAAGAACGAGTTGGTGCTCACGGCTGATTCCATCATGATGAGGAGTGACTTTGCCTGCTGCAAAGACACCTTCCTCCAGGTGAGCCTGTTTTAGATCAAACACAGCCTTCCTCCGGGTGAGCCCGTTTTAGATCAGACACAGCCTTCCTCCGGGTGAGCCCGTTTTAGATCAGACACAGCCTTCCTCCGGGTGAGCCCGTTTTAGATCAGACGCATGGATCTTGGTGAACCAAACTCCGTGTCTGTTAGGGTCCGTGTGTGTGTCCTTATGTGTGTTTGTCAGTACATGTCTCTCCCTCTCTCTCTCTCTCTCTGTAATGGGAGCAAAAGAAATGTTATATAATTTGTGCTTCTTCATTACTGAGAAGTACACACAGTATCTTGGCTGTGTGAATCAGAAGAAAGTGCTATGCAGAGAAAGGGAAAAACAGATAGACAGCCTCCACAAAAAGGAACAAAAGAGACTTAAAGATCCTGTGAAAGAAACGCACACTTGCAGATACACATTCTCTCTCTCTCTCTCTCTCTCTCTCTCTGACACCCACGCACACACTGCCTCACACTCACTCTTGCAGTCTCTTTCTCTTTCTCAGACACACACACACACACACACACACACACACACACACCCTCACACACGCACGGTTCATTAAGCTTTAAAGGCATGTCCATTTTCATTTACAGTATTGCCAGAGCTGGTAAAACATGAATGAACCTTTGCAATATTGAGGAAATTAAGATTTCTATAGTAGTAATAATTGATATGGAATAACTAATTAATATGATCGTCATGTGCGCACACACTCCGACAGAAACGCACACATGCTCTTTCTTTCTCCAACACACATACATGTATACATACCCACACTCACACAGCGACCGGGTCAGTCTCTGTATAAAGGATGGTGGCCCTGCTTGTGAAGGAGGGTTTTCTGTGGTGTAAGTGCTGTAATGGGCTTCCTGCCTTTGGAGACGGAGATGTTGCTTTTCCACAGACCCCTCAGACCAGGCTGCTGGACAGGGGCACAAAAAAACCTCATCACACAGGCAACAAAATTAAAGCTGTGGCACATTAGAATTTGTTTTAGAGTTCTGATTTAGCAAAACATCCTCTTGAAGTTTGTGTTTTGGACTTACTGGTGTGACTGGTGTGTTATTGGCTCATTACGAATTGTATGGACAAAACCACTGGTGAAAGCACCAGGTGAAACCACAGGTGAAAGCATCAGGTGATGGCTTCCTGTTTCGGTTTACACCGTGCATTGAAATGAGATTCGTGTCTGGACATTTTATGTGAACTGGGGAAAACGCTTCTAATGCCAGGTGTGAACACACAACGAGGTGTGATCAGACCGGCTAGCCCAGGTACTTAGGCATATCTGTAATAATAACTTGCTAAAATGTTTGTGTGTTTATCATTTCAAGGGCTTGACCAACACTGGCAATCAGAAGTTCATGGAGGTACAGGGTTAACGGATGCGTGTGTGTGTGTGTGTGTGTGTGTGATTGTATGCGCATGCTTCTTGGTGTGTTTGTGTGTGTGCATCTGGGTCTCAGTGTGTATATTTATGTTTGTAGCTATGCTCATATACCTGCATATCTCAGGTGTGCTGTGTTCACGTCTTCAGCATGCCGTACTAACTGTGCGTAGGCTGGTGGTGTAAACCAGCCTGTTTGAGGTCTGCTATTCTCCATTGGTGTGGTCCATGGCCACAGAGACCACACACGGTACTTTCACCCGAGCTGAGGTAGGTGTGTCAGGGGAAGAGATGTGCTGAAGTGCGCCGTCCTCAACCCCACTTGCCGAACCTTTTCTGCTTGGCATGAGACTGTCACACAGCTGATTCCTCCAAAGCTCTTTAGAACTAGAGGACTTCTAATGATGCCACTGGGATAACTCACCTACGCTGCCATCACATTAGCCTTTACAGCGTCTGGCAGATGCTCGTTATCCCGACGACTTGCATACGTTTATCAGTATGACGGCGCTGGATTGATCCTGGCATCCTCTAGTGAGACCTGTGCTCTCTGCCCAGCACCACGTGGCTCGACTGGGGTTCGCCCAAGAGCACCTCAGCTGACGGGTCCACAGTTGGTGTTTTGTTCTCGGTGGGAGCAGTTTCATACTGGAGTCTGGAGATGCTGTGGGTAACATTATGCTGCCTGCATAATGTAGAAAGAAAAAAAAAGCACCACGGTCTTTCCTGGAGCTCACTGATGCCCTGACCCAGGTATGGGAGGACATCCATCATCTCATCAGGAGCCCAGAAGTTGTTGGGGTGCATACAGGCACATGGAGTCCACACACACTACTGAGTGACAGTGAGATGCTGTGATTAAATTCACATACATTGGACTGTGATTTATGATGTGGGTTTTGGTTTCCATTGACCATTGTTGCATACTTGTATTCTCAACAAAGTTTATACAGTTTATATCAGTAAAGATTTTTCGTTCAGTTAGGTCCAATGTATGATTCAAGTGTTCCCTTAATTTGTTTGAACAATGTATGAAGTGCAGTGGGTGTAAAACTTGTTAAACCCTAAAATGAATAATTAATTTTACAAAGCCATGTCGCAGGTAAACATGGATTGCTCATAACCCAGAGGGAACAAAAATAGTTTCATTTTATTTCCTAACTTTTCTCAAATATTGAGAGCCATTTTTTTTTGCCTTGAAGTGGTGCAGGTTAAAAAAGCCTCCAGAAAAACATATAACTGCAGAACTCCACAGTCACTAGCATCAAATACTTCATAAAATCCAATCTGTCTCCATCTTGTATGGTTTTTCAGTGACCAGACAATTAACTGAGTATACTGGTGCACAAAATAATATGGGATCATGGGATACTGAAGTTCTAAAAACATAGTTTCTCCCCCCCCTTACCCCCCCCCCATATTTATAATTTCAGTTCTAAATATTAGCTGAAATTCTTATAATGAACTAGTAATGACGAGTTAAAAATTGTCCTCATCAGTAAATATATCGGCCGATGATTTATATTTTTGCATGGCCGACACTGAATGTTTTGTGGCTTTTATTTGATTGGTCGCCAACATTGGATGTTTCCTGAGATTTATTTGATTCATTGACGATGAATGGCTCCTAGTTTTTATTTTGGTTTAACTTGTTTATTTATGGTCTTGTCAGTGTTGCAAGACGATTCGATAAGGCAACATGAGTTAATTAAAAATGGTAGTTTGGTTGAAACAATGAGGAAAGGTTGAGGGGTTGGAGAGTGTTGGGATGGCGTTTGAGCTTTAGTGAGGTGTGGACTGGGCATGTTTTGGCATGAAGTGTGTGTTTGTGTGTGTGTGAGAAGCACATTGTTTGTTGCGGCGTATTATAACCTAAATATCTAAATCCCACCACAGGAGATTAAAAAGTTTATCAGCAATATCTCAGAGAAGATCAAGAAGACAAGAGACAAATACGGCATCAATGACAATGGATCAACAGAGGTAATTATAAGCATTTTCACATGTGTGCAACCAAGTTTGTACATTCCACTGTTTACAGTGCATCCGGAAAGTATTCACAGCGCTTCACTTTTTCCACATTTTGTTACGTTACAGCCTTATTCCAAATT
>JAOXYF010000012.1:17636705-17654768 GCA_028565775.1 Sternarchorhynchus goeldii | reverse complement strand
GGTAGGGGTGTTAGCAGGGGTGGGGTGTTTGAAGGGGCAGGTGTTACTGGCGCTGGGGGTTGAAGGGGAGGGGTGTTAGCAGGGTGGGCCTCACCATCTGGGTGCTCATAAGGCAGCCAAGTGTGCTTGATGTTGTTGTGATATTTGTTACTGCGCTGGACACACTGCTGTGCTCTGAAGTCTTCGTAGGGCCCTGGACAGTCATCCGTGTTACACATCTGATAGTCAAACGCAGAGCCAGGGCAATCACGACCACCATATGCAGGGCTACCGAAGAGAAAGAGAAGAGTCATCATATTGCTGTGTGTGTGTGTGTGTGTGTGTGTGTGTGTGTGTGTGTGTGTGTGTGTGTGTGTATACTCACACTGGGTTGTTACACTGGCGACTGCGGAAACGAACCCCTCCTCCACAGGTGCGTGAGCAGGAGCCAAACTTCCCCCAAGAGCTCCAGCTTCCGTCATGCCCGTATGGCTGATGGACAGACCTCCAGATACAGTGGCCCTTAAAACACCACTACAGTCACACATACACACCACCCCCACACACGTACACAGGTAAGTTACCTTTAGACTCAATTACAGTCATTCACACTGAGCTAACATTGCAATTTTGATGCTCTGTAAATAGTGCCTGCACAAATCCATAGAGCTGAAAACAGTTTTTCAGTTTTGTTTACGTTTTGAATTTTTTTTTTAATGTTTCATTAATTGTTACTATGCAGGAAAGTCTGTCTCATGATGTCATTGTTAAAGGAGTCCTGCATGCCAAAAAAAAAAACCCCAGATGTGCAAACAAAGAAATAATTCTTATATAGTAGAGATTAATATATAGTACATTACTGGAAACAGTTGATATACAATACATATTCAATACGCAACTGTAATCTAAAATAGTAACTTAAAGTCACTAATCACTTAACAACACCACTTCACTGAGAGCAGCATAGATTAGTGAAGCTTTTAACATCACCACTTCACTGAGGGAGGTGCCATTGCAGTGCATGATGGACATACTCCACAGTACAGAAACTCATCACATTTACGTTAACAAGCAGAATATATACATTTCTATGAAAACACTGTTATAAAAGGGTTTTTGTGCAAGAAGACAAACTACTAACTGGAAGATAAATCTGTGTCCAATTAAAAGACCTCAATTAATTATTGTGACAATCAACAGATCACTTGTAGTCATTATGTAATTCATCATCCACAGCTGCACACAGCAGCAGGCCGCTGAGATGAAGATATCAAGCATGAGATCCTCATCTTCAGGACGGACTCCAGACAGCTCTGGCTTCAGATGTTCAGCTCGGGACTAAATGGAGCATGCCCAGGAGATCTCACTCTCAGGACTAGACTGAGCACGTCCAGGTGATCTCACTCTCAGGACTAGACTGAGCACGTCCAGGTGATCTCACTCTCAGGACTAGACTGAGCACATCCAGGGGATTTCACTTTCAGGACTACGCCGAGGACTTCACGTCCAGGAGATCTCACTCAGCAGCATCTCTTTCCAGACATCTGGAACTCTGCTCTGCACTCAGTACATTTCTTCACAGCTTCATCATCCCCACTTAATCATTTCAGTGTTTTTTCCCTGTGTGTGTGTATGTGTGTGAGTCTGTATGTGTGTGGGGGTGTTGTACATTAGGATGCTCTGTTCTGAATCAGCTCTGGTCTTATTTTGGTAAGTGATTTGAATAAGCATAGCTAATAACCATTATTCAGAAACTTGCTGGCAGGCATTGTACATTGTCACAGAGTTTGTTCCCAATATGGCCTTTAATCTACAGTTAATTACAGTTAACAGAAGTGAGATAGTAGAAAAGTAGTAGTGGTTAGTAGTGGGTTGAGCAGTGTAGTGTGAGGGTGCACTCCCACCTTGCCTGGGCTGCACTCGGTTCCATCAACAGGGGGGCCTTTCTTTGTCTTACAGAAGTACTGGTTATCAGGGTGACTGCACCATAACTGCTTACACGGGTCATATGTCCGGAACTGAGAAAGACAGAAAGACGGGACGAATTATAAATAGAGACGGGAAAGAGATGGGAAGAATTATAAAATGTAAATGTGCTATGTGTGTCTGTAATTACATTCCACTGTAATGTAGCTTATTTTGTGTCAACTGCACCCTTTTCAACAGAGGAACATGTGCACCTACCTGCACATGAGCTGTGTGTTGTGCAATGTGAATTTGTGAATGAATGTTTGTTAACCTCTGCTCATTTATGCACATAATTGCCCCAGAAAGCAGCCTACAAGGCAGGACTTCAGTACAGACTGGGGGATATCCTGATCTGACATGCTAACCCTGACAATGAGGGCTCACATTCTGATGCTCCAGCACAGGTTGGTGGATATCCTGGGGGATATAATTTATTTAACGCATACCCTGCTAATGAGGGCTTTAACTCTCTGGCACAGGCAGAGGGATATCCTGATCTGACATGCTAACCCTCATAATGAGAGCTCCAATGCTGCAGCACAGGCTGGGGGACATCGCGGGGGATTTTCTGGGGGATAAACCAATTTAACACATTAACCCTGCTAATGAGTTCTCCAACCCTGCTAAAATGAGCAATTCCATCCATGCTATATCAGAAACTGTCCGCCCATCCTAGACTCACTGATGTAACCAAAACTACACAACTATACTGAGGGGCTACTTGGACAAAAAATGATTATATAAAACATAAACTAGTCAGACCACCCAGGATGGGTTCCTTTTTTGGGTCTTCATCCTCCCAATTTTTTCCTATTCTGCCAAGGAGGTTTTTCTTGCTACTTTCACCCTCAGCTTGCTGATTAGAGATTGGTATCCATAGATTTGTAAAGCTGCTTTGTGACAATCACTATATAAATACATTTGACTTGGCTCCAACACAGGCTGGAGGGCTTATCCTGATCTAACACCCTAGCCCTCTAAGAGAGGCCTCAGACTCCACCCCTCCAGCCCAGGTTAGGGTACAGACTGACCTGCCATGCTAACCCTGCTAGTGAGGGCTCACACTCACTGGGCAGCCCCTGCTTTAGATGCTTTAGATGACCTGCACATTAGGGAGTCTGGGGTACAGCAGTCTATAGGAAATAGTGAGGACATACAGCAGTGCACATCTTGTAGCCCACGCCGAAGTCAAAGCGACACTGCTCATCCATGGAGTAGTTGATGCCTGGGAGCTCTGGGAGTCTGGGCCATTTGTGCTCAAAGGGGTCGTCCAGCAGGCAGTCGTATGATCTGCAGGGGGGAAGAGGACCAACGCAGTTAGAGACAGAGACAGAGAGAGAAAGAGAGAGAGAGAGAGACAGAGAGAGAGAGAGAGAGAGAGAGAGAGAGAGAGAGAGAGAGAATGCACCCAGAGCAACACCCACAGCATTTGCCAATCACTTCAACATTTAAGTTCAATTAGATCTCACTATGATCCAATCCAGGAACATATTTAAATTCAATTCACTTCACTTCAGTATGATCCAGCAACTCAGTTAGATATTATAGGTAATGAAACTGATTCAGTTTGATGCACTCATCCAACCCTAACCCTAACCCTAACCCAGTTTCATTCCACTTGATGGGATGTTCTTCATTGTGGTTTTTACTGTATTAAACAGAGTAAAAAAACAACTAAGTAGTGCCTCACATCAGACAGATATGACTCTCTAGAGAGTTGTGGAGAGATAGATGAGACTCTTAGTGATTAGAGTGAGAGCTGTGGAGAGACAGTGATTAAAGGGAAAGACATGGAGAGAGAAGAGACTCACCGTATATAGCGGCTGAGCTCCTGTTTGCTGCAGCGAGACCAGTGATAGCGGTGAAAAGCGGCCTGAACCAGAGGAGCCATGATGCTGCCCATGCTGGTCTCATCACCACACCGATTCCCCTGGCCATCATGCTCCATGCCCAGCCTAGCACACCCAGCACAGAGCAGACATTTACCAACCATTACACCAGCATATTTAACACACCCAATACAGACCAGACATTTAACACACCCAGACAAACCACAAATTTACCACACTCAACACACCTGCACAATTACCACACCCAACACAGATTTACCACACACCACATACTCACACATTTACCACACTGAGCACCTGCACATTAATTACACCTAGCACAAATAACAGATTTACAATACCCAACACAGAACAGAGATTTACCACAACCAACACATACCAAGGATTTACCACACCCAACATATTCTCACATTTACCACACCCAACACAGACCAGAAATTTACCACAACCAATACAAATACATGTACCAAACACAACCACACATTTATCACAGCCCACCCTGTGGCTACACCCGTGTGTTATAAATGCTTGACTGTTATTTTATGTCATTCATGAATAACCTTCCATCATAACTGTTTTAACAAAGACCATCACTTTTTTGTTGGTAGGTAATTTGTGTAAATATTAAATACATATTACAAATTTTTCTGTGTTAGAGTAAACGTTTAGCAGAAATGCATAAACTGTTTACTCCAATGGGATTAGCAATAAATATCAGTGTATTCAATAAAACAAACTGGCTTGGCTGGTTTTGCCCTTTTCTCTACATCAGACAGTGTAATGTCTGAAAGGAGTGAGTGCAAGCTTGTGTCACAAAGGTAGTTCTATCTCTATGGTGATGAGGGTAAAATGAGGATGTGCATTCACTAAAGTGAAGATCAGCTCATCTCTGTATCACACTTCATAAAAAAGAAACAAGAAGGAAGGCTACCCATTTAGAGAAAGAAAGCGAGAGAAAGAGTGAGAGATAGAGAGATAGATGAGGCAGTGAAGAGGATGAGAGAGAGAGAAAGAGAAAAAAGGAGGAGATATCTCCCATCAAGGTATAGTATGAAATTTTCACTTCAGCTTTTTAGGAAATCCTTTCATGGCCTGTCAGAGAGAGTAGGCTGGTGTGAGCTGGACCCCTGAGCAGCTGACCTGCTAAGCGGGAGCTGTTTTTAGTGATGTCAGAGGAGTCCAGGCAGATCGAGAAGTGGCTGGAGTGAAGAAATGACTTCATCATTTTACTCACATCTTTGGGTTTTTTTGGGGTTTTTTTTTACAGCAAAAATCACAGCAAGCACACCCTATATATCTTTAATCCACTAAACTATTGTACACTATTATGAGCTGCAACATTTTCAAATAAAATATTTACAAAAAATACAAATATAAATAACCTAAAATTTTTAAATAAAGTTATTTTGTTCTGGAATTTTAAGCAATTTCTCAAAAGGCCCCAATAGGAAGTGCTGACAGGCTGCCACAGCGACCCCAATGCCCAGAGCTCACTAACAATTTCCCTCATTTCACAGGTCTATGGTCTCTACAAGTATCACTGTGTAGTCAACTCTGTAAGTCACAGAACTTCTTATTGTGGCTGTGAGGCATTATAAGCACCCTGTAGGATGTAACAGAATTATTTCTGACCAAGAGAGACTCACACATGGCCGGTCTCATGTGCCACGACGAATGCAGATGAAAATCCATCTTCATGATTGAGCGTGCAGCTCCTGAGCGCGTGGCACATGCCGGTGACAGGGGCGTAACCTAGACAACAGAAATTAGATTGCCACGCTGATTAATTCAGAACACAGGACATTCTAGAGTGTTCTGAAGAACGGCGAAGAGACGGCTCAGGTGGATGGGCCTCAAACAGAGAATTCCTGAATGGTTACTCGTGGGAGTAACATCAGATTAAGAGGACACTGTTTCAGGAACCCACAATGCAGGTCAATTACATTTTTAATTGTTTAACTTCAAATTTCAATTTATCTTAACCCCAACCCTCCCTGGAGCACAATATTGCAGATTTTGCACTATTTTGCAAAATCACTGTCCACTTCACATTTTGAAATTACAACCCCTCCTCTAAAACGTAAGATTGTAAGATTTTATGATAAATGTAACATTTTGGATTCCTTAAAATACTAATAATAGGAAAAAAGAGCCCATAGCCTGGGTGGTGTGTGAAAACTGGCAGGGTGAGGCCCTCTGGAAGACAAGGCCTGTGGGAGCATGTCTGTGGAGCCCAGTGCAGTGTGGGTAAAGAACCTGAGCAGAAGCCAGCACCCTGACAAACAGCTGAGCCTCCACTGCAAAAGACACACCAAGCTACAGTTGTTCAAGCAAGCTCAATATCAAGTACAACCCTAAAACAATACAAAGGTCACTGCCAAACAAATAAACAAACACAGCAACTCGATCAAGAAATGTGCAGCAGTAGAGTTTAGTGAGGTATTGTTTTTTGGTCCAGATGGGGCCCAGTTTGGGTCTTTCTTTTAGGTTGTAGACCAATCACATGCTACTGAACCACTGGACAGTCTTTGGCATGCAGGCGGAAAGCAGAAAACATGAAATTTTCACAAGCCCATGAAGCATGTGCAGTACAGACCGCAATGTAACACACAGTTGTGTAATAGAAACCTCTATTTAACACAGCTAGCGCAGTTTGAGCTTAATTTGCTAACAGTGCCCACCAGCCACTTTCTAAAATGGTTCTCAGTGAGAAGACAGTCAATAGGGGGTTAGCATACAGCATGAATGCTACAAGCAGGCAATTACAGAGGATTTAAATGTCCTCCATCCACATACATGACTGAGACCTATTGATTTTTTTTTACAGGAAATAAAAGTTAAACATTTAAGTGAGGCAGAGTGCTGCAAAAGAGTGTAAGCACTGATGCCAGCAAAGAGATTTATCTGGGCACAGATAAATTCTCTCTAGGGGAATGTTTCTCCCACACACCCCTGAGCGTGAGCTAACGAGGGAGCACAGCAGAGGGGCCGTTATTAAAGCTCATTAGGCCTTCATTAGCGTGCGGTGTGTCTGTAGGGCAGCACTGCCACAAGCAGGAACTCCCACGCACTAATCCACCCCTCAAACAGGAGTATCTATTGATCATGAACAGTATTCTCAATTAAAAAACCATATTAAAATGCAAATTCCTGAGTTAGAAATCAATACATTATTATGCAAAACTAATACCATTATATTACAGTACTAAATATGATACGTTATTGTCTAGACTATTTTCCTCACCTTTTCATATCTCTTTCAAATGGTAGTAAATGTTGTGCATTAAGATTAATACAATTCATCTGAACAATTAATACAAAATTTAAAATTTAAAATTTAAGAGATTACTTACTTCAGATGGGAAAACACAAACTTACCTGATCCAAGGTCAGTTTCCTCAATATGTGTGTGTGTGAGTGTATGTTTGGCCAGCTGCAGTAGTATTAAGGCTCAAGTGTATGTGTTGTGTGTATGTTTGTGTGTGCATGGATATGTGGTTGTGTGTGAGTGTGTGAGTGTGCGTGTGTGCGTTTGGTTCTCTGCAGGCCTCCCCTAGCCATGCTCTAATTTTTGTGTTGTGTATGTAGTAGTCATGCTCTAACATGTGTGTGTATATAGTATGCAGTAACCATGATATAGTCTGTCTGTGTGTGTGTGTGTGTGTGTGTGTGTGTGTGTACTCTAGTGTCTATATTTGGCCACAGAATCTCTTGTCTTGTAGTGAAACTCTCACACTTGTGTGTAATGTTTGTCAGGCAGTCTAAGGAGTTGCCGCGGCAGCAGCTTGGTGGGCTGCGGCTATGGGTGTGTTATGGGCACAACACACCTTGATGCTATGGTAACTTTTGAAGTGAAGGAAGAAACAACAAAAAAGAAATTCTGCTGCCACAGGTGGAAAAAATAACAAAAACATGCATCATCAGTCCCACTGTGAAATATGCAGTTGTTCAGGAAAACACTTCAAACAAAACACTTCTGCATGTGTTACACTGTGGAATTACCAGGTCGAGTACAAATTAAGCGTGCAGTCACATACTTAAAAGAAAAATATTTGGGTAGTACCACTAAGGGGTACTTTAACCTGTTTCCAAAAATTAATCTTTCAAATCCTTTCACAAATATTTTTAAACATTAATTAAGAGAAAGGCCTAAAATCTTCAATGAGATGACAAAGAGAGAGAAAAAAGTTTGTTATTAAAAAAGTAGACATGAACTCCTGTATTTGGTTATGGTGGGTAGTCCAGCATAGCGCCAGCAATTTTAAAATTGCTCTGAAAAATCCATGTACAAAGCAGATCGTTGCTGATTTTCTTTCCCACTTTTTAATTACAATATATTATTCATAATTCCGTCATCCATAAACAGGATAATAAGAATTATGTCTATCTTAATAGAATGAAATGACATGAAATCTGTTTTGCACATCTTAATCTGTTTTTTTACTTTTGCTATTCTTACTTCATTTCTTGAGGTTTTTTTGAAAATTTCCACTTATAGAGTTTAAAAAGTACTTTAAAACTTTTAGAATAAAAGAAAGAAATCTCCAAATGTATCTGCTGCTTTTGCAAAATACAACCTTCAGTCAGGGTATATATGAATGTTAAATAAAGTCATATGGTTTAATCATCTAATGTTTCAGAAATAATGGATATTTCTGTCTGGTAATTAAATAAATTCATAAAGTGGTTCAAAATCAAACTCAATGTTCTCCACATTATGAAGATAAAGAAGTTCTATATATCCTTTTCTTAATATAAAACTGTAATGGCAAAACAAAATTGAGCTGATCTAAAAAACGTGTGTATATGTTTTTGTGTGTGTGTTTGTGTATGTATATGTGTATACTGATCAGACATAACACTGAGTACCACCTGTCTGGTTTTGTGTAGGTCCTTCCTTGTGTTGCCAAAACAGCTCTGACCTGTCGAGGCACAGACTCCTCAAGCCCTCTGAAGGTGTCCTGTGGTATCTGACACCAGCACGTTAGCACATCCTTTAAGTTCTGTAGATCGTGAAGTGGGGCCTCTGTGGATCAGATTTGTTTTTCCAGAGCATCTCACATATGCTCTATTGGATTGACATCTGGGAAATTTGCAGCCCAAGTCAACATTTATGTTCTTCAGTTTTTTCCAGTGTCATAGAGCACATTATCCCAATGAAAGAACCCACTGTCATTAGGCCATAGTATTTCCATGTATTTGATCAGCAACAATATTTAGGTAAGTGGTACATGTCAAAGTAACATCCATATAAATGCCAGGACCCAAGGTTTTCCAGTAAAACATTTGCCAGAGCACCACACTGCCTTCACCAGCTTGCCTTCTTCCCATAGTGTATCTTGTTCTTGAAGCAAGACATGTGTAAGCACCCAGCCAACCACATGATGTAAAAGCAAGCGTGATTCATCACCAGGCCACCTCCTTCCACTGCATCTTGGTCCAAGTCCGACGCTTGCAAACTCATTGTGAGTACAGCCTTTGCTCCCCACACACATCAGAGAGCCTTGATCACCCATGCTCCTGTCAATGGTTCACTGGTTTTCTATCTTTGGTTCACTTTTGGCAGGTATTTAATGTTGTGTCTGATTGATGTATAAACATACATATACAGCTTGTGAATTAGAGCGATTCAGACTGCATAGATTTAGTTTGTCTTTGTTTTGATCATTTCTGTAGAGATTTTGACTGGTGCTGCCAAACTAAGAGTGGGAGGCCTGAGCTCAAAATCATTGTCATTTACCAAGTATAAATCTAAATAAATAAATATATAAATATATAAACTTTACATAAATATAAATAAACTGGTCCCCAAAATTAAGGCAGTTAAAATGAATTAATCTGTTCAGTTAGAAAGGATAAGCAATTGTAAATCAGTTTCACCTGCTTTGGTGTCAATGAAAGTGACACCAAAAGCACTGGAGAAAAAACAGCAAGACGACCCATTGGCAGTTACTCTCTGCTCATCCTTCCTGACTGATTCTTCTCTACAGTACAGTAGTTCTGCATTTTTCTAGTCCCTTTGTTACTACTGATAGCATTAGGCTGCACCTGCAGCCCATTCAGGTTGCACAGTATTAAAACTCCTCCAGGATGGCACAGCCATACAGGCTGCTGGTGTGCATGTTTCTGACCAGACTGTCAGAATCACACTCCAGGAGGATGGCATGAGAGCCTGATGTCCTGTAACTTCACCTGGGCTCACAGCCTGGCACCATGCAGCTCGACTGACATTCACCAAACAGTACCAAAACTGGCAGGTGTCCCACTGCGCCCTGTGATCCAGGTCTGGGAGGAGATCCTCCAGGACACCATCTCTGCTCCACCATCTCATCAGAAGCCCAGATGTTGTTGCATACAGGCATGTGGGGACTATACACTCTACTGAGTGTATGGTATAATGTGGTATAATGTAGTATAATGTATATATGGTATAATGTAAATGTAAATTTAATTTTGATTTTTGGTGTGACTGTGATTCCAGTCTTAAGTGGGGTAATGATTTCGGTTTCCATTCACCGCTGTTACACCATTTTGTTCTTAACAAAGTACACAAAGTAAAAATAAAGTGTGTTATTTCAGTTTGATACACTGCTCAAAAATGTATTTCAAAATGAAATAAGAGTGCCTGAAAAACTTTAGGCCAGCCTAAGGATGCCAATTTCTACAGGTTTGTAAAAACAGATCACAGATTACATTCCTAAGGCCTTCAGGAACACGACTACAGAGTTCTGGCTTTTCATAAAGGCCTGTAGGAAACAGTCCCTAGTGAAACTAACTTCTAAGGAATTGTGTATTACCTTAGACTGGAAACCACTGACTGCTAATGTGTCCAGATCTGCTTCTCACATGAGAAGCTTCCACTCATGTTCACCAAACAGAAACGCGAAACCAAAAGGTGTCTGTAGCCTTTGCTTTTGCTTCATAGCAAAAACAAATGTGAAAGAAACTTTGCACAAAATAAGGAGTACTTAAGAGATCTGATGTAAAACATCAGGCCACAATACAAACCACACCTCCAGATAAGGGGTGTAAACCAGGGCAAATAATTAGTTATTAAATGCTTTCAACCAGTTTGATGAGTTGATCTATGAGATTAGAATGGAGAGTGTGAAGCCTACAAATGATGAAAGTCAAATAAAGCTCAAATCACCGTCAAGTTTAATTTCATCCACGCTACACTCACTTGTTAGCAGCTACTCTAAGTATTTTCCAATCCCTCTACATGCCAAAAACTCTCACTGGTTAACAGATGGGAAAACAGTTTGTTTGGTTTTTGCTTTTTCACAGGCTGGCACCAATGGCCAGTTACCAATGTGGTGGACACACAGAACAAGCCCTTACATGATGCAGTGGGATCTTTAGTCCAGGTAACCAGGGGTCTCTGCCTGGCCCTTGTTCCAAGGATCTTACCTGCATTAGTGTTGGGCAGGTGGGGTGGAGAGGAGCACTCACACTGCACAACCCTCGACCGAGTGAATACACTACCTTGCATACCTGCGGGACCAAAGTCTTGCCTGGAGAGGAAGATGGCGTGGTCATGGTGCTCTGCATGACCAGGGTCCAACCTTTGCTGGGCATTTGCCCAGCGGCACACCTGCTCCAGGCTCCGAGATGGGTTCCCCCTCTCGATCAGGCTGACTGACTGCATGGAAACACACATACACACACACACACACACACACACATACATAGATCACGCACGATATGATATGGATGCATGATATGGGCATACGTGATTCTGATAATGGATGCCTGGAAGTAACATTATTTCTTGTGACAATAAAAAAGTTAATTACACAAAACACATCTATTCATCACATAGATGAATGGGTGGTGTTCGCAGGGTGGTGAGCAGTGTGTTGGACTGTAGCCTGCTTCACTGCGGGAGATTCTCAAGGTGATGTTGGACTACAACAGTTTTTTGCAACAATGCCAAAAAGTCTGATTTTGATTCAGTCTGATCCATCGCATCAGACCAGAGTGCCTTTTTCACTGTTTCATAACCTCACTCCACTCATATAGATACTTTTCTAGAATTTTGTCCCAGTTTTGATGGCACATTGGTCTTCGTAATGTTTGCTCTCAAACTCTGGCACCTTCCAGAACACGGTGTATTTATTCTAACTTCATATGACACTTTAATTGCAGACAGGTTGACTCTGTTCAAATCTTTGGAGACTTCTGAAAGCAAATGGTTGCTCTACAACTAATTTGCATGATTTCACAGTAATGGGGATGAATGTTTATGCAAGCCATTTTCTTTTATTATATGTGTATTATATTACATTACATGAGTGTGAATAATTTTGCAAACTACATTGACTTTCTTCATATTTGGATGTTATAGACTACCTAGATTCATGAAATATAATTCCAGTTACATTACTTTCAATTCCAGGTTGTAAGACAGCAAAATATGAACAGTTCAAGGGAATACTTCATATTTGAATACTTGTATTCATATTTGAATACTTGTAAGACACTGTAGTATACAGCAACATTAGTGTTGTCAAATATATTTTAGAAATGCTACTGTATCTCAAAATCAAGTCAGAATCTTTACTCATCACTTGTACAGCTCACAGGGGAGTTACTGGCATTGGGGATCTTGGTAAAGCAGCAGTAATATCTGAGAGAGAGAGAGAGAGAGAGAGAGAGAGAGAGAGATGCTCCTGTAGCTGCTGAAGGGGTCTTACCTGGCGGTATCCCACCATGATCATGCGAACAAGCACAATGTTGATACTGGTCCCCAATGATTCATCATGGTAAATTTCATCTACCTGAGAGAGAGAGAGAGAGAGAGAGAGAGAGAGAGAGAGAGAGAGAGAGAGAGAGAGAGAGAAATCCAATCATACATGTTCACGCAGGCTCACAGTTGACTGGGGCTTCCTGAACAAAGCCAGAATGCTGGTTAAAGATGCTATTAACCTGCTTGTCCAACAGTTCTCAAACATGGAACAGTACAACATTTCCAAACATGAAAAACTGTGGAAATTATTCACAAGAGTTTTCAAAGTAAGATTCCAATACAAGATTGCAATTAATGTAAGATTCCAATAGAACGTTCCAAGACTTTAGGGGAAAAATACATTGCCAGGACTAACGAGAGGCTGAAGAAAGAGCTGTAACATGGTCTTCTTAATGTATGCCACACTTCCTGCTCCCTTTTCTATGGCATAGTCATTAACCTTTGCAAACAGCAAGAAAGTGCAGGAAGTCTAGAAAGTTTTAAAAAAGAAGGAATGGGCAAGAATGCTGTTTGCAGTTCAGGCTGCAAGACTCTCTCTGCCTGCCCTGCGCATTAGGGAGGGCCGTCTCTTGGTACAGACGGTTCCTGATTGGTCAATACAACCAGACTGTTAGTACAACTGGAATTTTTTTCTTTCTCCTCACCCTCCTGAATTGTGCGATGTGCATAGGTAAAATGAGTGGGTATTTGCTAAAGGTATAGTGGGACCACATTCTTTTTTTAAATTGTGGCCTCAACCTCTTTAGCACTGGTAAACATGGAGTTGGGTCAGCTTGTTGTAGTTGCTACATAACTTCAACAAATTAGCTAACTAGCATACTATAGCTGTTTAAACAACCAATCTGGTTTGTTGTTTAATCTTTTTTAACAATGTTTATTGTATTTTACGGTATTGTGCTGTGTAAACCTTTCTGTAGGTTGAAACAGCAAACAGCTTCGAGAAACTCTGGCCAACCCGAATGACCTCTCACTAAGTCAACTGTGACCACTCTGAGAACACAGCAAAACGAATTTCCCAACAAGCTCACATCCCAACATTCCGCAACTACCATCAACATTTTCCAAAAAACGCCAGTATTCTAATGACCCAGTGCCAGGGAAAAAATACAGAGGTAAACAAATGGGAATGGAGTGAGACTTCCCAACAGTCACAACAGATATGGCACATTAACGTAGTGTTTAGGTTACTTTGCATTAGCTGTCGAAGGTTGTGTCGGTGGGACAATATTTCTCTTTATCTTGCTCCCTTAGGGAGAGCTACTCAAAACAACATTTTAGAAAGAGTTAAACGTTTCAGAATGCTTGTTGTGTTTTGGTTAGTGCTTGTCAGCAGGCCAGACTTTCTGCTTGGTCCAACGACATGAAACACAACACACAACAGTAGAGTGAAAGAGAAAGAGCTGGAATGCTAAAAGTCTCAGCTGGAATGCTAAGAGTCTCAGCTGGAATGCTAAGAGTCTCAGCAGTTTTGTGGATGATGAATCCAAGTAGATCATGAACTGTGGGCCTTGCAGAAAAATACAACTGAGATTTGATTTAATCAGCATCATCGTATCGCCAGAACATATTGTTTGTGAGGCTCAAGCCCAGTCTGGCGCACACACACCCACACACAAACACACACACAGAGACACACACACACAAACACACACAGACATGCTCATGCATAGACACACACACACACATACAGACATGTATACCCATGCCCACACCTGCACACACACACACATATTCATGCATGCACATATATATATATAAAACACATATGTTTGACCAGGTTTGCGATATACAGGTGAGAAATATTATATAGATATCATATAGCAGTTGCACAGTAATCTCACTACCACACTGCAGAGTTTATCATATATCCAGTCTCAGTCTTGACATTTAGTCCAAACTAAATTAGTCACACAGGAATTGGAACCAGGACTGATTTGGATCCAGGACTGGTTTTTATTCTGGTTTCTTGACCCATCTTTTTTTGGGTTCTTCTGCCAGGTGGAGCTTCTAGAGGGACCACCCTCTTCCAGGCTGGAAATTCATTTGTCGATCTCAAACTTCAAACAATAACCACAGGAGACCACAAATATAAACTGCCATTTGTATGTATAAATTACCAAAAAGTAAACCAATAAAATGAAAAGCCAGAACACCCCAAGAGCAATGAAAAAAACCAAAGATGACAGACTTAGCATCTGCTCGGAGAGATAAAAAGCAAAATCAGGAAACAGAGATTCGATTTATATACACAAATAATGATGACGAGACTCGCATCCAGACACCACGTCCACGACACACACACTCATACAACGCACATGAAACATGACACACTCCCAGACACACACACACTCACACAACGCACATGGAACACAGACCAACACGCACAGACACAGGACAAGGGAGGAGGCGAGGGCGTTTATAGACGGTAAAATAAATCAATAAAATACGCACAAAATAACAAATATCAGTAGATCATCAGCATGAACCAAACAGGAATGAAGTGAACAATAATGGTAACTAATAATAAATGTGAACGCATCTGTTACAGAGTTTTCTCTGATCTAAACTGTCCTGCTAAATCTAGTTGATGTGTTTCCCATGATAATAATATTGACGTCATCTCTGAATCACTGATATCACAAAAGATTTCAATATTCAATGAGACCTCTAAAAATAATTAATATGTATGGAGCAGTGGTAGCTCATTGGTTAAGGCACTTGCCTAGTAATCAGACGGTTGGTTGCTGGTTTAAACCCCACCTCTGCCAAGCTGCCACTGTTGGGATGCTGAGCAAAGCCCTCAGCTGCTCAAGATGTATCCAGTCACAATTATAAGTCGCTTTGGATAAAAGTGTCAGCCAAATGCTGTAAATGTGTGATGTGCTGTAAGTGTCCTGTCCTCCTAGACTGTGTGTGGCCCTGTGGGTGAATCATATCACTCATGTCACTGTAATACACAATATGTATTGGCATAATAGTACGATGCTGGGCAGACCTAATGTGTATGTGGGAGATTAATTCAGCATCTTGATTATGAAGCACTTCTCTCCCCAACTTAAGACTTTTCCGTGCTCTTCACTGTTTGCTTTAGGACATACATGGCTGTTGTTTTGGATATTCTGATCCAGGACTAGAGTCGGCCAGAAGAGGATGGGCTCCCCCCTTGAGTCTTGGTTCTTCCCAAGGTTTCTGCCTCACGCTCTTAGGGAGTTTTTCCTTGCCACTGTCACCCTTGGCTTGCTCACTGGGGGCTTGGACTTGGACACTTGTAAAGCTGCTTTGAGACAACATCTGTTGTAAAAGGCGCTATATAAATAAAACTGATTTGATTTTATTTGATTTGAGTGTAACTGTGACTAGGAGTGTGATGAAGAACATCAGCTTTAATGTGAGGGTTTATGTTTGTGATGGATGGCTTTTTTAAATATAGTCTTTCAATTCTAGGAGCTCTTAAGTTATTGGACAAATTAACATAATTCTAAATAAAACTGCCATGTTCAGTACTTGGTCACCAGCTGTGTGTAATTGATGGCTTCCTGGAACATGAAAGCCACAGACAGTCCACTGTGGCTGGCATGCAGGACCCAGGCCTGGCCGCCTGCCCTGAGTGCCCTCAGCCAGACTTGTACTGCAACCGCCTCTCCAGCCAGCTGAAGGGCATTTGGTTGCTCATTGGGCTTCTGCTTGAGGATGATTGGGTTGGAGAGAACAGTTCACTGTTTCGCTCTGAAAAAAAAATAAAAACCTCCATTATACATGCTTCAACAGAACATTTTAATAGGATGTTCAAATAGAATATTTAAACAGAAACGTAGGGAACATCCTGCATTTTTACCACATGGAGAGATGATGTATCATCCAGCACATCTGCCATGGACCCAATTGGATCTGGGCAGAAGACGCTACTGTTTACAAGGCTGTCATAAGCAAGCGTTGACATCCCCAGCAAGACCAAACGGTGGGTCAGTTCCACAGGAAGCAGGCCAAGCTGCTACGCTGCCACTTCCCTTTACTGCTTGATGAATGGCAGTCCATGGTACAGCCCATATCATCCTGCTCTTCACCTAATATTATTTGGCTTTGTAATGTTTGCTGTCTTGTGCAAGAGCTGATAAACCAATTGCCGCAGCTATCCAAGGAACTGCCAGCGTAGTCTGATCGTAACACTTTCATTTCATGTCCACTGTGCTGGAATGCAGAGCTAAAATCCTGTCTGCCACGAAACACTCACAAACTGCACAGACACTCCTCCAGCTCCACCCTCTGATCTTCTCTCATATACAGTAGACTCTTTCATCCCTGTAATATGCCCACAGGGAACGGTGACCCACAGCAACAGAGACTTAATAAAACAGTTCCTGATTCCAAAAAGAACCACAGCTAATTACCCAGAATGCTTTTAAGTAGCTCTGCCAAAATGGTTATTTAGGATTTCTCACTAGGATGCTCTAGGAGAGAATGGACAGCTCTAGAATGGTTATGTCATTAGAGCAATCTGCTGCTCCAGGTGTCCAGAGCTGATCAGGAATGTGTCCTTCAAGCTCTGCTCAAGGTGTGAACTGGCGGCTGACTGGAAACCTGGCCTTGATCCTGGGAGCTGATTTCCACAGGGCCTACTCATGGTGTCTGAAAAGAGCCACCAATCTCATTCTCACGCTTCCGTCTGAACTGGTGCTGTCTCGGGCTTGGCATGGTGAATAACGTTCACACACACAGACAGCCACACTCTCTTTCACACACACCCACCCCTACACACACACACACACAGCTACACCCACTCCTACTCACATACAAACAGCTACACCCACTCCTACACACAAAAACAGCTATACACACTCCTGCACTGCAATAAGACACCCCCCCCTTACCACTTCCCTTTTGTGCACAAGCAGCGGTAAAATTTACAAGGTGAGCCAGGATCCGGCCGCCACAGCAGCGAACGCAGCTATTGAAAAAACACCCTTCGCAAAAAACACCTTTCGCAAGTGACTACTCGTCATCACACGGGTGCGGGGTGCTCAGGACGCCCTGAGGGAAGCTTTAGAATCAGATCCAAATCTGTGCTAATGAAGGTGATGAGACTGACCCTGTGCAGCTGGTCTACTGTTTACACGGCAGACGTGTGTGATTAATGCTGGATGAAGCACGGGGTACAGCCATAGTCTCCCAAACTGTTTTTCTGGAATTACATTCCTGGAAAGAGTTGAATGTTGTCCTATATAACTTGGTTTATGTTGGATCTCAATAGGCAGCTAACTGAAGGTTGGAGAACAGCTTTAAAAATAGGAATGGCCTCTTCCAAGTCTATTACAAATATTTAAGAAAATATTTATTGTAAAGGGTGTTACAGATTTTAAGAAAATAAACTTGCACTTTATTGCAGGTGTAAAAGTCATAAAAATATTTCCATGACTAAGTACCCTTGACGGCTGAATGCACAGTTGGACAATGAAACTGAAACACCTGGTTTTAGACCACAATAATTTATTAGTATGGTGTAGGGCCTCCTTTTTCGGC
>JAOXYF010000012.1:17606183-17636605 GCA_028565775.1 Sternarchorhynchus goeldii | reverse complement strand
CACACACACACACACACACACACACACACACACACACACACACACACACACACACACACACACACACACAGCAGAAGAGTACTGAAAAGCTCATGCAGGCTGTTGAAGTGGAAACTGGCCCGGAGAGCAGTATATATAGACAGACAGGTAGTCAACATTGTTATTTTATATAACACGAACACGGAACAAGGAACACTGCGGCAAGAGCAAGTCACAGCAGCGGTGAAGGACATGCACTTGGCTGTAAATCCCAGGGTTTGGTGTGGTGCTGTTAATCCCAGGGTTTGGTGTGGTGCTGACCGCATCATTGCACCAGATGAAAAGCAAAGGGGAACAGCTCACACGTGCCAGACCAACACAAAACCTGAGTGTGTGAAGAACACAGCCTCAACAGTGTTAGCACAGCACTGTTAGCATTGTGGCAGCAGCACACCAGTGTTAGTTAAACCACTAAGGGTGGTAGCAGAGCATTACTAGCATAGTAGTGTTAGTGTTTTGGTAGGAATGTGGCACCTGCAGCGTGGCAATAGTAGTGTAGGCAACGGCAGCATGGCAACGGTAGCATGGCAACGGTAGCATGGCAACGGTAGCATGGCAACGGTAGCATGGCAACGGTAGCATGGCAACTGTTGTGTTTACCAGAGTGTAAACAAAACTATTGTACACTACTGTGAATAAAGATAAACACTAATAAACAAACAGAAACAGCAGATATTTCAATCTATTGTAACAGAGAAGGATTCATTTGATTCCATCTTTTCCAAAGTGTCACAGATTCATTCAACAGAGTCGGTCAGCACCCTTTATTCAAGTCTGGGTTTTTTTTGTTTTTTTTTAAATGATGCATAACTCCAAATGAACAAAAGCTGAACAGGCTGTTGGGAATGAATCACCTATTTGGGCTGGGGGTTATAGTTGTATGCCAAAGAGAATTTTCTCTTTGTGGAAGACTGTGACTAACACACTTCAGGAAAAAGCAACCTTCAGCATGAGAGGCAAATTACAAAGGGCCACTGTACACAGGTGTGTACCGGTCGCCATGACAACCTCACCTCCTGCATCCAAGCACTGAAGGAGCGGGTCCAGGAGTCTCTCTTCTCCAGGTGCAAGTAAGTGTTGAACAGGATCAGATAGATGTAGCGTTCCAGATACTGCAAACTTCTCAGCAACAGAGAGTGACTCTCCTGCTCAGTCTTACTGCTCTTAATCTACAAAAAGAGAGAGAGAGAGAGAGAGAGAGAGAGAGAGAGAGAGAACATCATCAAGATGAACCTAGTTTTGATGAAACACCATCCACACAGCTCCTAAACTAATCACTGTGCACAGCTCAAAACTTGTTATATCAGCTACCATGTTTTAATGAGCTACTGGAATGGTTCAGACTGCAACTAAAGTGAATTACTAAATATTAGAGCAGAAATTGAAGATTAACCCACAGCCAAGGCTGATAATCTTGTTGATTCTACAGCTACGGGTGCAAACAGGTCTGAAAGACTGCAAGTATATCTTACTTTATTTATATATTATATAAATAATATATATTATATATTTGGATGACGCTTTTATCCAAAGCAACTTACAATTGTTACTGAAAATCTTGAGCAATTGAGGGTTAAGGGCCTTTTTCAGGGGCCCAACAGTGGCAAACCTTCTGACTGCTAGTTAAGAGCCTTAACAAACGTTCATATTTTTTCATACTGTTATTACATCTATATGTAAAGTTATAAAAGAAAGTGTAAGGGACTTGCATATTTTTTGTTGCATTCCACAGTTGGTATTGTAAACAGGACACCCTCTCCACCCCCCCCAACAATCTGTATTAATATCAGTAATTTTCCTACTCAACTGCTGTCTACTATGAGCAAGTCAGTTTCTCTTGTGTGTGATTAGACATAGGTGGACACATCTCGCAGCTGTATTCATGATGTGCAGCTGGTGACCTGTCTGGAGTAGGTTGCCCTGGTGATGGCCAACCTGGAACCCTACAGGTCGGAGAGCAAAGCTGACCTCCGAAGGTTATAGGTCTGGCATTACACACACACCCACTGTTCTGAAATAACACAATCTCACAGTGGACATTTTCCCTGGCAAATGCACTCAACGGAACTCCAGGGAAGTAACTGAAAACACGTCATCTTGCCCACACAGTCTAAATGTGTTCTTTGGTAGTTAACAATGAGAAAGATGTTAAGCTTTACTTTAAAAGTGGTTATTAAAGGTTTATGTTCCCAGAGTGTGGAATGACTCAAATGGTAAAAATTAAAGACATTACTGGCTACCTCGGAAAGAACATTAAAATAAAGATCACAAGCTGCTGTAAATTAGTGGTTATGCTCCAGGGTCGAGAGATGACATGAGTGAATATGTACGAGACCATACACAAGACCATGTTAATAACCTTCAGCAACCACCAGGCCAATACTGATGCATCTCACCATGGGAAATTGGTTTTAATGATTTTACATAATCAGTTACAGGTTGTGGATCATATGGGAATCATTAAACATTCAGACTTCAAAGAAAAGACAGTCTACACGTCCAACCATCTCTGCTTCAAGAGAAGTGCTTATTTGAAGGCCACAGAACCTAAATAATATATGGAGTCCAAATTAACAGCATTCTCTACAAACACCAGCACTCTCCACCAACATTCTTTAAACATTCTTTACTGCATTGTCCAACAAACAACAATATTCTAAATGTTGTCAGTATATAGTCAATAAACCAGTATGAATTTTTAAGAGTCTTCCCAGCAATTACACCCATCAGCAAAGTACACCAACCCAGTATTTGTTTTATGTTCAGTCACAAAAAAATAAACTTCAACATTATAATTTTGCAACATTAATACTAATGATGAAGACTGCTTAAACTCTCACCAAAATAAACCCCATTTCCCATAATGCAGTCATGTCCTACTAATTAGTATCCTTTTGGCCACTCCCTGTATCCTGCAAGATGCAGACTGAAAATAGCAGGTACACTTGCTAGTCAATACGAGCTGGCAGTAGTCCAGTAGCTTTATGATAGGAAACTGTTGCCAGGGTAAACATGACATGATGTTATAATATATTCCATTAAGCCGTCACTGGAAATTCAGTGAGTTTTGCAGTGTTGAAAATGTGCATCATGGGTGACGAGAGTTTGGCAGTGGAGTTGGAATCCGTATCCATTATAGCAGCTATCTCCCGAAAGGGATTAGCTGCAAACTCCTACCAAATTCAGGACACTAAAAATCATGTCACTGTGAAATCAGCATTTTTTCATGAACTTTTCTGTGAACTGCAGGAAAACTGGAAATCAGCCTTAACTGGATAGCACAGAGTTAAATTCCAGATTTTTTTTTATTATGTTGCTATGGAGAAGAGTCAAATGAAAACCTCACACAGGGAATTTCCTAATAGTAGTACTGGAAGGCTTAGCCTGGCAAGGCTATTACTATTGCTAGCCAACTATATAGTTAAATGTTCTTTAATAAATGCCATGAAATTTAGTATTTGTCTTTTTAAATCCACAAAAACTAATATTTAAGAAATAAGGCAAATAAAATTAACTCATTTTTTTCATGAAAAATGAAGACACTATTTACACAAGCCTAATGTCCAGCAACCAATAACTGAGCAGCCCACAATCTGTAGTGTGATTACATCACCAGACTGCACTCCTGCTGAAATCAAAGGCTGCGAGTTGTAACTGCCATAATCTCATTCTCAGGAGATGTAACCCAGTGTACAAATCTGCTTGGCTGAAACTTGAGTCATTGTCCAGTATTTGTTTTAGAAAACATCACCATAATATCCTAATATAATATCCATTGCAATATAATCAGTATTCTCAACAATTTTTGATATGATTCACTGAGTGGAATTCACTGAAAGAGCACACAAGTCTGCGTGTGTGTGTGTATAAACTTGTGTGTCTACTTCCTGATTACCCTGAGGGCCTAGTACTCCTTGTGACCTAACATGGATTTAGATGCACTTAAATGCATGTGTGCACATGCACACACATGCATATATGCACACACATGCACGCATCACACACACACACACACACACACACACACACACCTGGTGCCAGTGCATGGAAGCCATGTGTGAAACATAAATTGAACCATCTCTTCTTCACACCCACACAGACGCACACACACACAGAAAGGAACTGCGACCGCAGACTTCACACTTCTTATGGAGTTTGAAGCTACAGGAGATTGAAACCAGACACAAACACAACTACGGGTAGCAGTCTATTCCTGCTGGTGTGTGTGTGTGTGTGTGTGTGTGTGTCTGGGAGCTCCCTTGTGTCTTTCATTCCTGAATTCCTTTGAATAGGCCAAAAAAACACAGCACAGAGCTAAGTCTTTCCATCAGGAATTCAAGTCAGCATAATTGCCAAAACACACACACACACACACACACACACACGGGTAGGCACGCACGTGGTTATGCATTTGCGTGTGCACACACACCCACCCACCTCTTTCACATCATAAGTAAAGTCCCACCTGGCTGCTCTCTCCTGCAGAACTGTCCTCCGACTCTAAAACCAGCAGTGCATGACATAATGACATGATAAGTGACAGCATATTCACACTGGAGTAATTACAGGAAATAGCAAAGATCTCAAAACAGACAGCTGAAAGGTGACCAGGCAAGCAAAAGAAACAGACACGCCTATTTTAAAAGACCTGCCATGCCAAAGAGAGATATGCGGCATGGCTTACGAAACTCTTATGAACGGCATGGCTTACGAAACTCTTACGAACAGCTGTAGAGGCTAAGAAGCTCACTGATAGCAGTGTCCATGTTTACTGAGTCAAGCTGTAAGTGTGAGGCATGTAATGGAGTTGACAATTGTCTTCAGATGAGAAGTACATAAGGGAGTTGACCACTGTATTTAGGGGGGGAGGCTTTTAAGGGAGCTGACCACTGTGTTCAGGTGGGAGGTACTTAATGGATGTGATCACTGTCTTTGGTGAAGACTATGATGTGACTGGTTCCCCTTTAGCTTTGAAGGCAACCCATAAGGTTTTTAATTGAATGGGGTCAACTACAAACACTCAATCTTTTCTTTTGTTTGCAAGGTTGTGTGTGAAATTTTCTGCCAAATGACTAAATACAAATGTAAATACACTGTTAGAACACTTAAAGCCCCAAGCAGGGGCAGCTGAAAGCAAACCACAGGCAAGCCAGAATTACTCTGCAAACACAGACTGGTAAACATTTGTAAATGGACATTTTAGCAGGGGCCCTGCAATTTGTGCAGAATGTGGAGTTTAAGGTTTTCTGCACTAATTAGGACCTCTGGGTAAAACTTCTAAAGTTTTAAGTAGAAAATGAAATGGGGGGGGGGAAAAACAGGTGGCTTAACCCCACTTACATCCACCCACCCGTTTCAACCACCATTCCCCCTGAGAGAGAGAGAGAGAGAGAGAGAGGAGAGATAGACCAAGAGAGAGTGTGGGGAGCAAACAACAGACAGAGCGAGAGATAGAGAGAGACAGACAGACAGAGATGGACAGAGAGAGCGAAAGAGCAACAGAGACAGAGATAGTGAAAACCCCAGATACATGCTAACACTCAAGGAAATCAATCCAAATTCACCACAGAAACAACCAAATTTCAGCAGACTATATATATATATATATAATACATCTCAAGCTAAAAATCAGTTAATTTTGGTCATTTCACCTTGGCCATGAACGTTTTAAAGGAGAAAGTGAGGAGGGCTTTCTATTCTATTAAAAGAGCCATTCAATTTGAATGACCAGTTAGAAGCTGGCTCAAAAGTGGACACAGAGCAACACTTCATCACCTGCAGCCAATACGCACAAGTATGAAACATATTCTACCCCAGATTCCAAACAATTCACCCAGAATGTAAAACACTGGGGGGGGGGGTGGTGCTTACTGTAGACCTTACTCAGAGAGAACAGAGTCTGCAACACTCACCGCAAAATACGTACATGCTTTCACAGATGGAGGAAAGGAACGGGTCATAAGCGCTACGTCACGTTACATGAGGTCATACTGCTCTGTACAGTTTATGTACCATTAATGTGTGTACATGTGCTGTATGCATACACATATACGTAATGGTACATAAAGTGTAGAGGGGACATACTGTCTGGTCTGCTTACTGCTCTTCATCTGTGTTTGAATATGCGTTACTGTGCACATCACTTCTGTTCATCTTTTAAATGTCTTGGCAAGACAATATGATTTTTTTTTTCATGCCAGTAAAGATTTTGTATAAATTTAAAACAGAGACAGAGGAAACATGGAGGGGGGGGTGAGGTGGTTAAGGGCTGGTCATCCATCACCTGTTTCCAGTCAGTGACTGGTGGAGATCCTCTCCAGCATCTACAGGCTAAGGCCCTCAACCCCTCTGCCCTGGCCAACAGCCTGACCGCAGGCAGCCTGGTGAATAACGACTGGCCTACGTTCATGGGTGGGCTGAGAGCACAGTAAGAGTCAAGCAGCTCCTAAAGCCAAAACTGAAAGGCCCACTCAGCAACGGTTGGCACCATCATCGATCACGAGTGGGTACATGCTAGCAGACGACATGGGTCCATTGCTTTGCATTTTTGTTATGCTAGCAAGCTTCCCAACTAGTTTATCATCACTGTACACTTAAAGTCACTGCCACTAAACACGCCACAAAACCAACAGCTAGCGTGCTTAGCTAAGTTACTCTCATTAACCCTTTGGGGGGGGGAAAAAAAACTACATGGGCCATGGGTTTTCATTCATTTCAGTGTCTTTGTTACAGCATACCGGAGCATAATCAACCTGGGCTCACTTCATTAGAGGAAACACAATTCCAGCCCTGTGAGCTGTCTCAAGACAAAAGACTGTATCTGTGACTGCACCTGGAAAATGCTTTATTTGTCTTGGGGATACTTTATTAGACAATGAATCACACTGTGTTCTGAGTGAAAGCACGTGTTTGAGTCACGTGAACAGAACGCATCTCAATCACACAGTGGGTTAAATAAAAGTATATGGAACACACTGTTGAGTCATACTGTGAGCTAAATGAAAGCACACATTTCGATCACTGTGAACTAAAATAGATGTAGTTGTGTTCAAAATAGTTTAAAAATGTAAGTAAAGCACAGATTCCCCATCATACAGAGTTTTTATTTCCACGCACTAGGAACTCTAACATCTCCACACCATGATGCCTGCACCACCATGCTTCATTGTCTTCAGAGTGTACTGTGGCTTCTTCGATCCTTTTGAATGGTGGTCTTACTTTTTCTTCTCTCTGGTTTTGCTTCCCACTTTAAAGCATTGGAGATCATTTTAGCTGAGCAGCCTATCATTTTATGCACTTCTTTCTACGTTCTCCCCTCTCCAATCAACGTTTTAATCAAACGTACACATCTGAACAATGTTTGATGCCCATTTTTCTCAGGTTTTCAGAGAAATGTACAACATGTTGGCTTCATAAGGGCCACCTGTTGACGCCCGTTTTTTTCACAGAATGAATGACCCTCACTAATTAAACTCCACATTGCTATTATTTTGAAACCCCCCTTTCAATTAATTATTCAATTACACAAACTGTTGGTTTTCTATGACTCTACTACACCTACTGGTAAATTATTTGCCATGTAATAACAATTTCTACCCAAAACAGTGATTGATCTGGTTAGTCACACTGGACTGCTATTATTTTGAACACAGCTGTACATGTTTCAGTCACAGTGTGTTCTGGATGAAAGCACACATTTCTATCACAGCCTAACTGGTGCTGAGCAGCAAAATTTAGCCAGAAATTGGTGTACCCCACCAGTCCTATGGATCCCCTCCATCAACCTGCTGTCTTCTCCCAGCACTGGATCAGCAGTTATGAAAGCCATGACTATAAAACCTTTTCTGTCATCTGTCCAACTATAGACAACCATCAGCATCAAACCTCCCAAATATGTCCAATATCCTACACAGAATTACATTCATGAAATCTATCAGTCAGGGTTTAGGCCTCTTCATAGTACAGAGATGGCCCTGGTTAAAGTGGGAAATGACCTACTACTGGACTCTTGTTATTTTGGTGCCCAATGTCAGCCAGAGGGGGATGTGCCCCCCCCCCTTTTGTTCCTTTCAAGGTTTTTTCCTTTTGCTCTCATGGAGTTTTTCCTTGCCACAGTTGCCCTTGGCTTGCTCACTGGGGGCTTGGACATCTAACCCTAACCCTATCTGCTTTGAGACAACAGTTGTAAAAAGTGCTACAAGAATACATTTTATCTTGACTTCCTCCCAGACCTACAGATGGTAGATCTCCTCCTAGACCTACAGATGGTGTAGATGGTAGATTCTCTCCCAGACCTACAGATGATCCAAAGAGTACATCACTTCCCAATTCTACAGATTGTAGATCGCCTCCCAGATCTACAGATGGTAGATCACTTCCCTAGAGATGGTACATACGGTAGATCCCCTCCTACAGACCTACAGATGGTAGATCTCCTCCCAGACCTACAGATGGCAGATCCAGTCCCCCCTAATGAAAGTGCACTTAGCAACTGTAGACTCCTGCATATACACCTCCCTTCCCCCAATACCCCCACATCACAGTCACTCTTCAGATGGTTTGAAAGACTCTGGAGATCTATTTCTCACTCTTTTGAACAACAGTGTAAACAGACTGGCCTGTGAATCTGCATTGTGGGGAATGTGTGAAGTCCAGTTTCTCTGGGACAGCCTCAAGATGACAACCGGGGCTTCCTGGCCCCTCTCCCTTCCCATAACAACAGTTTATAGGAGCTGTGCAGTCTGTACACGTGTGTGTGTTGTAGGTTGGGGAATGGAATGAAGACTTTAACAGACCTCCTCTTCCTCGCCTTATTTTCCAGCCACAGATACAAATGTGACGCACATGAGGAGCCAGGCGCCACTGAGTGTGTGTGTGTGTGTGTGTGCGCGTACGTGCGTGTGTGTGCGTGTGTACGTGTACGTGTGTGCGCGCGCGCATGTGTGCCCATTCAGTAGCTGCTGTTTACTAAATGATGTAGTTCTGCATATTTCCACGTACCAAAAATGACTGGAGTACAAAGCATGCTCAGCTGGAATAAGTTCAGTGTGAATATTACTACACACACACACACACACACACACAGGCCCTCTCTTACATCTCAGAAGGAAGTTTCATTTCAGCATCACTGAGGCAGAATCTTGATGCACTTTAGCACTGATTTCCACAACACCCCATTTCAAAGCTACTCTTCTGTTTGGGATCAGAGGTATGTTGAAGTACATATAAGGAGCGGATGGGGAGGTTGAAGGTCAACACTCCACCCTCTGCCCTGCAGTTCCACACAACCCCCCTCCCCTTCTGACCCTGTCCCTGACCCCGACCAAAATCACTACTTCCAAAACCCGTGTGCTCTCTTATGGGCACAAGTTATTTAATTCATTTGCCCCATGACTTCTAAAAACTCAATGGAATTAAATGTTCAGTTGAAATGGACGATGGGAGAACATGAAAATCAACAGCCGGCAGCAAGGGCTCGAGCGCTCAAGTCGATCTTTAGTGATCTGGACAGCGCCAGCCACTGTAACGAGGAACCGGCCAGGACACGTTCATGACATTTGTACAGACAGATTACTCCAACACGCAACACAGAATACACAACCAACTCCCACCTTCCAAACAGGACATGCCCTGGGCCAGTTTAAAGGCTCATGCCCCACTGTGAACAGATCCACCACGTGAAGAAGCCCAGACAGTGAAGCCAAGGCAATGCTCTTCTATGTGCAATTACACGGGAAGGAAAATGACAAGTTTATTACCGTTCGGGATGAAAACCAGCACTCCTGTTCTTTAATATGGGCCCCTTAGGGAGAAGATCACGTCTGACACAAATGCACAAACACTCACTGTAGGCAAAAAACACTGTGCATGACAGCATCTTAAACACATCCGGCTCTCTATCTCTCCGACACACACACACACATTTATCTATATTTCATTTGCCAACATGTTTGTGATCTCTAGTTGAACTATGTTCTAACCCGGCAATGGGTCCTTAGGACAAACTCTCTAAAGATTAAGGCTGGTTTCCAGACCAAACTAATCAAAACTGCATTCCTGTTTACCCAGTTCCTGTCGCCACAGCGACTGCAGAGCGACCACTCTGTCTGTAAGCATGGATCAGGGTGATGGTGTGTTTACAGTGGTGCAAATGCTGCTTTCTAAATGATTACTCATTAAAACGCGTGCACTCCTGCACGAAGCCTAAGGGGGAATGAGCTCCGGCTGCTCTGTCATTATGGGTTCAATGGCACTCTTCATTTGTGCCAAATAAATATTTCCTTCAGTGAGTTTTATGGGTGAAGTGTAACTTTGCATTAACGGAGAACTGTCGGACTGCAGGGCTGCACTGTACTGAAGTGGGCAGTACTGAAGTGGGCAGTACTGAAGTGGGCAAGAGACATGGTAAAGTGGTGAAGTTCGTGGAAAGGGGACTAATGCATTTCAACCTGTCAAACAAAGGCAAACTACTCACAAACTCTCTGAGACAGCCCAGTCCCGAAAATCCATTTGTTTGAGGCTTTAACTCACCTTAGTTCCTTTAAAACCAGTGACTTAATACTTTTTAGCATTTTATTTAATAGAAACTGAACCCAGAGGGACATCAGCGTCCACGGGAGGTGACCAGCGGCTCCTGGCTGAACAGGTCCAGAAGAACACAGGTGCTCCAGACTCTGGAATCAGAAGTGAACGCTGGTGTATGGAAGCAATCCTACACCAACTCTAATGCACACTGCACACACTCACAGAACCCACTCTCAGCTAAGAGCATTTCAGATGTTTTAAAGGTTTCCATTAGATTCCATAGGAGACAGCTTTTTAGACATGAATATACAAGTTTAATATTCTCCTACAGTTATTATTTTGTATATTATAGTTATATACAGATTATGGTTTGTTTCATGGTAAAAGCTCACAACAGTGGTTAAATGCTTCCAACAGAGTTAGATTTCCCACTCAGTGGTTTGCCTGCTTTTAATTGAAGCTGTCCACTAGAACATGAGCATCTAATCAACCAGGAAATTAGCCATAGAACCACCGGTCTACATGATAGACCACAGATCTACAGGACAACATTCCTTTAAAACACCAGTTCCAGTCATGCCTGGGAGAGTTAAGGACATCAGAGGTTGGTCCATTACATGGAATATGCCTGGTCAGAAAGCTTTTACTCATGACATGTGCATTACTTGGTGTGTGATTTAAAATGTAAGATTCTTCGAGTACACATCAGGTGCTTTTATGTATATAGAAACAATAGCAAATATTGTCCTGCTGCCCACAAAACACGTTTCTGCATTGCACTGTAGGCAGGTCTCTCAGAAGCCTCAGATAAAAACATCTGGAAAAGGCAGATTAAAGTCCATAACAGATTAGGCAGATTACAGGCAGATTAAAGTCAATCTGTGTGGGTTTCTTCAGGCGTCTCCGGTTTCCTGACACAGTCCTAAAACATTTAGGTTAGGTTAATTGGCTTCCCGGTAAAATTGTCCATGTGTGAATGATTGCATCTGTGTGCCCGGTGATACACACCCTAATAAAATAAAGTTACTGTGGTGTGTGAATGACTGTGTGACTGTATGTCCAGTGGTGGATGGTGCTCTGTCCTGGGTGGTGTCCTCTCTCTCTGTCTGTGCCCGATTCAGTCCCCCGGGGCGCTGTAGATTCTGGTTGAGAGTGAGATGTGTGCGAATGGCTACCGCTTCTCACTGGTGTGTGTGTACTGTAAAGCATCCTTGAATACTAGAAAGGCACTACATAAAATCAAACATTCATTCTTTTTTTCAGCAAAATAAACCAGCGAAAGCCCAGAACGTTCCCTCTTGACATTCTCCAGTGAGGTGTTGCGTCAGGTGGCATATGCACAATTAATAGCCAAGTGGTTTCTAGAAAGTTCTTGCCATTCATTCTGGTATATGTAGCTGTTCAATTTGTTCCTGAACCAGGCTGTCTCTTTACCTCTCTGTCTTTTCTCAGTTCTCCAAGTCCACAGGAAAGATCGAGATCCCTGAACACCTCTCTAACTGATTCTAATTGGCTTCTTTTCCAAATGACAACACACCCCAGACAAGAAGAGTTATGGAATCAGCACTTCCATCTATTTATTTGACATACGTCAGTCGATTTCTTCCAGCCGATTAAATAATCACAACTCACAAGGAGGCGGGATTTACTGCCTTCTTCTTTCATGTATCAGACACACTAGTTCCACAGTGTGAGCCTGGCCGTTATAGAGGTCAACGTGCTGCAGCGTTGGAGAGATGTGTGCTGTGCTCCAACCTTTAAGGGCAGTGAGCAGTAAGCTAACGTTTATCCTGCGGCAGAGGTCGAGGGGGTACACCACCTTAGTCAGGGTGAAGTGGTAGCCGATGGGGATGGAGCAGCTCTTTCATCTGTTATAGTCCCATTAAGCTGTGGACCCTGGCTTCAAACAAACCACCTCCATCACCACCTCCACCCGTCACCCAAAGCAGTGCGCCCTCCATCTCCTCGGGCCTCCTTCGTCCTCCTCCGCCTCTCACTTCCCTCACATTCTGTAATCACTTCTGTCTCTTTTTCCCCTGAATGAGTTTCAGAGTCTGCATGCACTCAAGCATCATACACCTAAAGAGAATCTCTCTCTTCACTCCTTCTCTGGCAGGACTGAGTCTGAGATATGTACAGCTGTAGAGGAGAGGTAAAACCATAGAGAAAAGAAAAAAAGAGAGAGAGAAAGGCAGCCATAGAGCTGTAGAGGAGAGTGGGAAAGTCATGGAGGAGGGAGAGAGGAGCAGGGAATTGGTCAGGTCACTGAGGGCTGGCGTGCAGGACTCCAGCAGCACCTGCCCTCTCCCATCACACACACACCACATTTCCTTCAAACACATCCAAGGCAAACAACACTGCTGCCTTTAGTCTGTGGGAGAGCAGAAATAAAATAAAAAAGAAAAATCTATTGCTCTTCTCTCTCTCTCTCTCTCTCTCTCTCTCTCTCTCTCTCTCTCTCTCTTTCTCTCTTCTGTATGTGACTAAGGACTGCTGTTGGTTTGTTGAGGTGGGGTGTGGAGACCTTGAGTCTGGAGATCAGCTGCCCCCTCCTCAACCCTCACACACACACACACACACACACACACACACACACGTGCACACACCTCCCTGGCTCACTACATGGTCTCTGGCAGAACACTTTTTGTGGTTTTCTACCCACCCATTCGCCCCCGTTCTTGATGACGTCGGCTACCTTTCCTCTCAAACTTCTCTCCTTTCTGCTGATATTTTTCCACTGCGCCGTCCAAACCAGGAGAGCCTTTCTATAGGACGCGGCCTTTCTATACCACGCACTACGCCTTCTCTCCCGGACCACAGCACCGCACAGAGCGCTCCTCTCCCTGTGCCTCTCTGGCCCCTGCTCTGGCCCCTGGGAAACCCTGCATGGTGACACCAGGTACTGCAGGCTAAGAGCAGAAGGCCCCTAAAGAGCTGGAGAAGGAGAGACTGCCGGAGAAAGACTTAAACATGTTGGTATAGTGTGTTTAAAAATGGACGTACACATCTGTACATCCACCTTTCATGAAGATGGAGGTGGTGAAAGAGAAAAACATGTTTCTCATGGAATACACATTTTCCAGATGCAAAGTAACTCACAGCCTTCAAGGTACATTTGTGCGACATTTGTGAGATTTCACAACCTGCTTGCCTCTGTGTTCTCAGCAGAATCTTGCTGCAGTGTCGGGCCAGATTAGACACGCCCCCGGGTAATGCCTTCACAACACAGTAACATCAGTCTCATCTACACTAGAGTGGGTTGCCATGGCTCCACGGTGGGTTACCATGCCTCCACGGTGATCCTGGCAGAGTATGATGGCATGTTCTCAAAAGCTCAACGTTTATTAAATGTTAAGAGGTAATCCAGCGCTAAAGGAAGTCAATCATTTTTCTTTACACCTTTGATCTTTTGTCAAGTGCATCAGATGCAGCTCACCAAAACCTGCAGCTTCGGTCCACACTACTCCATGAACCTGCCTGATCCACCAACCTGAAGCATTGCATACACACTCTAGGAACAGCAGGCACAACTGCTGATTCCTCTGCATTTAGAGCCCCTTAAAAAGAAAAGACGACAAAGAATGAGAGATGGACACGGAGAGAAGAGATGGACACAGAGAGAAGGTGGGAGACAGCCAGGGAGGGACAGAGGGAGAGAGAGACATACAGAGAGAGAATGAAAGAAAAACAGAGATGTGGACAATAGGCTCCATTGAGGGAGGGAGGTGGGGAGAAGACTGTCTCCACAGAGCACCATTCAGTATTCAGCAGGAACCCTCTTAGAGCCCAACCTATCCGCTTAACTCAGTCACACACACACACACACACACAGACACACACAGACACCTCCGTTAAGTTCAAAATATTGTTTTGCCATGTTTGTTTCATCCAGTCAGGTCCTCCGATTAGTCACATATTAAAAGATTAAAAAAACAAACAAACAATAAAACAAAAAAACTGAATACACAGCAACGCAGGTTAGTTTTAGATCTACAACCCAGCAACACACACACACACACACACACACACACACACACACACACACACGAGAACACACTCTCCTCTTATTACAGTGGAGCACATCCTAAACTCTTCATGTAACACACGCCGCTTTTCACAGCTGAGGACACGGTGTGGATCAAAGGCCTCTTTCAGCCTTGAGATGTAAGGAGAGTGGGCACAGCTCCTGGTGATGAAGGCCACGCCCCACAAGTGCTACCAGAGAGCTCAGATTGAAGCGCGCGCTATCTGCTCTGAGCGCCGACAGCTCGGCCTTGATGAGGAAGAGTATCGCCGCCTAGAGGAGGATCATGGAACTGCAGCAGAGCCTACAGGAGCCAGGGCCTTAGACTTGGATTCTCAAAGCTTTATGCAATTCAGTGAATAAACATAACCCCTAAATAAAAATAAACAATAAAAAAAACATTAAAATAACAATTTAAAAAAACCTAACAGGTAGCCCTGGTGTATCTGAGTAATGCTGTATGCATTACATGCTGTATGTATTCCATTATAGAACCCAGAGAGTTTTAACATTAGCATTAGCATAAGTGAAGTATAGCAGCACTTTCAGCCTGGCCACAGAGACAGCGCCCCCTACCTGTCTGTAGGTGGAGATGATGATCTCACGGAGGTGATAATGCATGGGGGTCATAGTCTCACTGACTGAGTCCAAAGCCATGTCCACTTCTCTCTTCATCCTGTGACCATCAGGAAGCAGCCTGACCAGCTGCATCACCACCTACACACACACACACACACACACACACACAGATTGTTTAGCACTGCAAGTTTTCCTGGTTTTCTACCATAATGTGGTTCAGGTGGGTAAAAAACAATCTTAGTTGTGTTTTATTTGTATTGAGGTTACCACATGTGAAGTGCTACATGGACTTCGAGCCTATGAGCCATTGTCATGGAAACCCTGTGGGGCCCCCTCGCCAGTCTGGTCAGCGGTGAGTTTTAGTGCTGAAAGCTGGTCTGCGGGGGGCACTAGCAACCCTGAGCCTCTTGGCCCAGACACTTGGCTAATTACCTCATATTCATACCACATTACTGCATAGGTTTCCCGCAGATTCTGAAAGACCCAGATGCTGTGATCAGTCCCCTCACTGCCCCTACATCACCAGAGATACCGACAGCTGGGAGATGCACACGCACACGCGCACACACACAAAACCCCAACCCAACCACAACCGCATACACACACCCACCTGCTCTCGCCCCAGATCTCTGCTCTGCACGCGCACGCGCACGCACACGCACACGCACACGCGTTCTCACCCCAGATCTCTGTGCAATCTATACTGGGCTAACTTTCAAAGCAGTGTGTCTTACTGGCCATTCTCTGACAAGTAAATAAACGCTGTTGGAGAATTCCATCCCCAAAGAGAGCAACAGACAGCAGCCTGGGAACACCACACAGCTGTCACCGTGACAACTAAGCAGGACTGGTGGATTGATGGATCGGTCTGCAAACAGGACCCTGAACCCACATGGGCTTTACATGTTCCACCAACAGCACGAACAAACGATATCAAAAATTATGATCATTTTAATTTGTGACTATATTAGGCAGTGTACACCCACCCGCGCGCACCCACCCGCGCGCACCCACCCAATCATTCTCTGTGCTGAAATAAGGTTTACCTCAAATTCTCCCTTTGTGTATTTGGCATCGGGGACGCTGACAATTTCCTCCTCTCCAAACTCAGGAAAACCCTGCAACACACACCAAGCTTTCATTTCTGTCTAGAACATTCTGAAAGACTAAATTGGTAAAATGGTTAAAATGCCATTTTACCTGCATCTCTGACAGACTAGACAAGAAAAGTGTTACGCCAATGGCCTCGAGTCTCTAACTACCTCGAGTCAGGTAGGCAAGGCCCTATCATGAGTGTGGTCATGGGAAAATAACAGAGTTTAACTGCCGAGCAGGGCATGTGAGAGGAACACATTCTGTGGTAAAGTGGAGGCGGGAAAAAGCTGGGCGGGGAGATAGCAGCGGTGTGAGGGCGAGGAATACGCGTACGGTGAAATGCCAGCAGGTCAGAGCCGCGATGGTCATGGCCGTGGTGGTACTGCCCCTCCCGTTCGCACAGTTGAATACCAAAGCAGCCTGGGAATCTTCAGCTAGGACACTCTTCATCACCTCCAGCAACCTGTCAAAGTCCTGCGTGCGAACACACGTGTGTGTTACAGCACACCTTCAACACTGATGTAGATTACTCCTCCTAAGAAGATTCCAGTAATTATTTTGACAGGTCCCTACGAGGAAAAGTTCTTAAAAGAAAACCCAGTTTTTGAACAGGTTTCTCACTGGTCCTTAAGGGCAATTACAGCAATTGCTCTGACTGAACTAAAAGTAAAGGGTCTTTATTCAGATCTGAGATAATACTCAATCCTTCGGTAGAAATCCTATACACCAGCAGTAGCACTGCAGGCCTCTAGAGGGCACACTACACCCACATTAACATTTCATTCATTCAAAGGGGTGTTGAGGTTGAATACATACAAAAAGTGTGCGCGCATGTGTGTACGGTCCATGGGACTGTGTGTAGTATGTGAATGTGTGCATGTACGTGTGTGTGTGTGGAAGAGTGTGCTGTACACAGGAGTGTGTGTGTGTGTGTGTGTATGCTGTACTGTTTCTCTGGGAGCAGCGCAGTCTGATAGAGGGATGCGGTGGTAGTGCAGATCAGGATGGGAGGTCAGCTGCTGGGTGAAGATGTCCTGCAGCGTCTGGCAGCTCTTAAACAGCTTCTTCTGCTTCTCCTGCTCCAGCGTCACCTCCAGACACTTCTGAGCATGCAACAGCTCCTCCTTCAGGGCCGTCTCCAGGTTCTACACACCGATCCATCCATCCCACCCACCCGATCACACAAACACACACAGTCATGCACACAAGCATCCTATTAAAATATGTAATATATTTTAAATATGTCTATATTTTAAATATATTTCAATATCTTCCTGCTGTGTGACTGTGATGACTCTCTAATTGTCTCCGGGTCTCACCTCGATGTCCTGAGTCTGAGCGGCGTACAGTGCAATGGGCTGCTCCAGGCATGTTGGTTCCCTGGGGGAGAACACCTGACCCTCCAACTCCAGCACCAGCTCCACCTGCAGGTTCACCCACAACACGTGCTTGTGCCTCCGTCGCTCGTCCTTCAGATAGGCCAGCACCACCTCTGTCGCCTGGGGAGAAACGGAACATGGAAGGGGGGGGGGGAGCGCGAGAAAGGTCAAATTTGAGAGAGGTTGTGTTGGAAAAAACTGCATTAAAAAGTGGGAGATTATAGAGAATGATGAGCACAGACAGCTGAAAAGCTGTATCCTACACACACACACACACACACACACACACACACACACACACAGACACACACTATCTACCCATTCACACTTCCACCACCACAGACCAACACCATGAGACAGCAGCATTAGTAGAGCACACTGGGTTAGCTCTTGGCCAGGCTCTGGGGAGAGTGGGGTCATGCATGTGGGGGAACACCCACCTCAGACGTGGGCTGGGCCATCCCGTACACTGGCATCTTGGGCACCCGCCTGAAATTGGCCACCTTCATCTCCTTAATAGTGCTGAGAACATCTGGAGCCATGTACTCATCAGACACCTAGAATGAATGAACACACACACACACACACACACACACACACACACACACACATTAAAACGATACAACATATACAACAACGGCATGTACGCACAAATACATTCTAACACAGAGTGTGTCTGTAGCTTTAAGAATCATCTCCAGGACTGGGGGGTGACTGTGTAATGAACATGTATCTGTAGTAAAGTTAAGGCAGGAGAACAGCTGAAAAACACACAACCATCCACACACACACCCGAACAGACCTGAACACATTCATAATCAAGGCACCAGTAAAGAGTTCCAGAGGTAGGACACTCCTATCAAAGAGGTTCATTATTTTTGTTTTACCAACTACCTTGTAAAAGTTTCTCTGGCAAACTAACTGCAGAGTACTTTAGGTGTGCAGAGGTATGTAAGCAAACTCAGTGTGGTGTTGTTAGTGTGTGTGTGTGTGTGTGTGTGTGTGTGTTAGTGCAGCAACATGTGCAAACACCGATGATGAGTCTCTTACCAGGACTCTGACTCCTTTAGTGATGAGGTCCGCAGGTGCTCTTAGCTCTGATTGGTTCATGCAGGCAAGGAGGCGGTACACCCAGGCGTTGGCACACATCCATTGGCTGAAGTTACGGGCAAAAGCTAATGGATACTACAACAAACCCAGAAACAAATGCAAAACACTGAAGATTTGATTTGTGTGTATGAAGCCAGGGATTGTAGAAAAGGTTGTTTAGAGCTAAAGGTCCCCAGAACAAATGCACTGTTTAAATTTTATCTAGTACATCAAGCCAGACTTCTACAAAAACTGGAAGAACCATTAAAGATCGAGAATAGTGTGTGTGTTTCCTGAAGTGAACATGGTGTGTGTGTATGCGATTGCATGTGTGTATGCTGCTGATGGTAGAGGTGAAAGGTCACAGTGAGAAGTCTGGTGCACCTGCTCATGCAGGAAGGCATTGAAGAGGATCAGGTAGATGTATCGCTCCAAGCCCTGCAGCGCCCTCTGGAGGAAATACGCTTTACTACTGTTACCCTTCAGCACAAAAAAAAAAAAAGATACACAACATTTAAATCCCTTATTTGGATTAACATAAAATACTCATAATTCAAACTCTTGTTCAGAATTCAAACTAACAGTAAGTCATACCTTAATGAAATATTATGAGCAGTATTAACACTGTCATAATTAAGGACATATGAAATGTTCCTTTTTAACATGTTGCTTCAGCATTAACAGACACTATTTTACACAAGCACACAGGGAAACACAAACACAACACACACACACACACACACACACACACACACTTTCTACCTGCGTCTGGCAATCCTCTCCGACAGCCTCTAGTTTCGTCTTGTTCTCAAAAATGGCTTCCTTGATGTTGTGCATTTCAGAGCACAGCTCAATGGCCCTGTCTACCTGAGAGTGGAAGGGAGGAGGAATGAACAAGATGGACTCAGAGCACCTGGATGGCTGGAAGCGCTAAACACCCTTCAACAGTGGCTCATACTATCGTGACGAGTGGAGTGAGAGTAGGGTGCTTTACTCTCCACTACCACCATCGCACGTTCTCCACCATGACACATTCAGTTCAATGATTTAACGACTGGAATCAACTAGTTTCCTCTACACTTAGAGACTGTAGCCCAGATGTTATCCATCTTCGAATGCTTCAACAGCAATCCATTTCTAACCACAGATCACTGTGAGCTAACCACAGATCTACTCACTTCAGCTCCAGTGTTAAGGCAGCGTTAAGAACGTTGCACTGACCAAACAGTCAGCAGCAAATCTGTGGCCAGAAACTGAACACTGGTGAAAGGCTTAGAGAGAGGGCGGGGCTACAGTGTGTCGCTGTACACACAACAAACAAGCATGCAACAGCTGTACCCAGCAATGTACATGTAGTACATGCAAATCAGGTGTTTCAAACGGAGTAATAAATGTAATGAACAGTGGAGGTAATAATGGGTGGTGACGATAGAAATAATGATCAAGACAATAACAGTTGACCTCTGACCTCCTGTATGACCTCTTGACCTTTAGGCAATTTGTCAATGAGGATTTGGACGACTTGGAACTGCACCTTCTGCTCAGATATCAGTGCTTCTTTAACTCTGAAAACAAACACACACTATTTGTCTATACAAAAAAAAAAACACCATTTGCAAGCAGTTTTTGACTAAATAAATTGTGTTTGTAACTGTAATAAAGCTATATCACAGTAGATCATGGCAGCTCTCCTTGGGTCTGGACGATTAATTCATTCTTAATGTGTTAAAAATATATCGATTTTTTTATAAAGATTTATGAATTTTAATATTTGAGAACTGCCTATGTAGACCAGCCCTGGCAGTGGACTGGGCCCTACTGGAGACCTCAGAGACTGGAGACTGGGCCCTACTGGAGACCTCAGAGACTCTGGACTCCGTCATGGGTTTGCAGCTTTGCCATGAGTCAGTTTGTAAAATCACAAATCCAAAGATTCTTTGATGGACAAAGACACCATAATCTGGATCACAGTGCACAGTGGCATTAGTCAAGTTTGGTGGAAGAGGGAACATGGTGTGAGGCTGTTTCACAATTGCACACTTCCATCTTCGAGGCAACAGTTTGGGGAAGACTGCCTCTTCCGCACAGCTGTCTCCTGTGCACAGAGCACATGGCTCAGTGTGTGTGGTGTGGAGGTATTCCAGTGACCTCTACACATCCACACATCCTCCACCCACCCCTCCATTCCTTCAAAGTGGGGGGGGGGGGTCCATGGTTTGGGGATTTCCAACAAGCTCATATAGTTGTGAGGGTCAGGTGTCCACATACTTCTGGCCTGACAACATAATAAACTCCAGCCGATGGGCTTTGCAGTGAAGGGAAACGCCTGTTAATCTTATACAAAAGACGTGAGTAATCACTGATTCTGCCTTTTCTTTGTCACAAAAAAAAAAGTCCTATGCAAAAGCATTTCACCAGTAATATTAAAAACCAGCTTAAAACAGTTTCCATTATGTAATCCACTTATGTAATTCAGTTTTAAACACGCACTAGTTATTTTAGGAGTCTCAGTCTCATTTGTGTTGAAAGTGCAGTTGTTTGGCAGCTAGCATGAACACTGTATAAGTTCTACATTCAGATTGCTTGATTTTATTTTTCTTTCCGTTCCTTTTACACGTGATTTATATATATACACCACTTCCATTCTGACTCCAAGCTGTGCAGTTCTGAAAACGTGTAACAGATAGAAGGGAGGTGTGTTGTAACGCTCAATCCAAAAAACCAAACAGAAAAGGAAGCTGAAGGTGTGTAAAGCAATAAATATAAATCAAAATAAAAAATAAATATTGACCCCCACATTGTCAAACAGTGTGTGGGATTCCAACAGAAGTTTATATCAAATGTATTTCACCATTTCAAAAATATAAATCCAGTCCTGTTGGAGAAAGAGCAACCACTCCAATTCAACACTTCTGTTTCCATCCAGAATTTCTGTTTTGACAATATTTGCAATATTTTTCAATTTTGGAAAGGTGTAAACAAACATGGGAGGACGAGATGGGAGGTGTCCTTACGGAGGCTCAGTGGGGGAGGGAGGTGGAGGTGACTGCGGCAGCGGCGGCGGTGCTCCCTCCAGCCGCTGCATCGTTAGCGTTCCCAGGATCATCCCCAGGGTGGTACGGCCCACGCCCTCGTGGCAGCCAAACAGGAGCGCCGGGACAGGCCTGGACACATCCCGACTCAGAGACAGGGAGCAGTTCTCCTGGAGGAAGGAGAGAGAGAGAGAGGGATGGAGGGAAGAGAGAGAGGGACAGAAAAAGGAGTATAATGAGACCTGCCCAACAGAAACTGGGGGGGGGGGGGTGTTACATATACTTGTGTGCTTGTATCAGAGGAAGCAGGGAGACCTCAAACAGTTGCCAGTCTTCCTGGGACTTAGAAGACAAATGCAATCATTTATTATCTGTACAATTTTAAATGAATAAACCAGAAAAACTCAACATCTCAATACACGCACTCCCACACAGGAGAAATCCACACACTGTCTCATTCACTCACACCTGGCCCGTTAGCCAGTCCTTTGTGCCTTCGAGTAAGGTGTGTTAGAGCAGGGAGACAATGAAACGTTACAGTCCAGAGTCACTCAAGAACCAGCGGAACAGGTGCCAACACCAAATTGGAGAGAATCGATGTAGTGACTGTATCTGCATCAGGAAGACAAATTCCTTGTTTATGTTTAGCCAGATCCGGAAGCTTCTGAACTCATGGACATTAGAGCTCTTACCCTTAATATGCTGACAAAAGCATCAAACTGCTCTTCCAGTGGAGCGCCCTCCAGAGGCAGGACCATTCGGTGATACCTGCAGTGGAAGTGATCAATAACACAGTCATGTTCTAATGACTAGTGAGTGTCTATGCAGGGCACTTGTCACACTACTAAACTTTAAAATGAAACGTCCAGTGATTACAGGGATAGAACTGAAACAACATTTCTCAAGCTCTAGGACCCTCCATGTATTCAAGTTCTCTGTGGATAACGCCACCCCTTTTCTCTTCAAATAAAACTAGCATCACAGTCAGATCGTAGCAAGCAGTACATGCGTGTTTTAGCTGTTCATTCTCTGTAATATAGTGATTCCTGACCACTGAGGACGTATGCAGGGCACCTGTACGCGGGCATGGTGAAGAGTGGCCTCTTGTAAACCTCCTCCGTCACATGGATGTCCTCTTCACTGGAGATGGAGATCTTGTGTGGCTCGTCTTTAAAATGCTCGATGTCGTTGTAGACGTAGAAAACATTCTCGTTCAGTCTGGCGAAGTCGTGGAGCTGCAGAAAAACGCACACGGGTTTAAGGTCACATGACAAAGAGGTAAGAAACCTGCCATAGCACAGAGGTGGGCAGAGGAGCACAGAGGAGGGCAGAAGAAGAAAGAGGAGCATAGCATCTCACCTCTCTCCTCATGCTAAGTTCCAGGTCCTCCACGGGATGCTCCCTGCTCAGGCCGCACAACTGCTCGTGGAGGTTCTCCTGCCTTCTGGGAGTGTAGGGCACAAAGTTGTCCTCCAAACGCAAGAACAGCAAGGGCTCCTCTCTCAAACAGAAGAAAATCACCTCCTTTAGTGGGGAAAAGAAGAAAAAAAAATGAAAGGTAAAAGCATTCACCACCTCACCACAGAATTCACCACATTCACCACTTCTCCAAGCTCAAAGCTAATGGAGTAGCTCATTCCAAAAGCATATTATCAGTATTCAATTCAAATGACTATGGATTAACTCCCGTACAAAATGAGTCACAGTATTCTTGATCAGTTCAGAAATTTCTTTAAGCTGAAATGTACATTTTCCACTCAGTCTTGCTCGATGAAGACATCCATAATCAATTTTCCAGAGCAAAGTTCTTTTAAAATGTATTACCAAGGAGATGATTCATTTTTTGAGCAAGTTAAATAGTTTAATCAGTTTCATTCATTAAATGAACTACACAACAAACACCTAAACCTTCACAGGCCTTTGCTATGCAAACCTCTCATCTGTGAGATGGCAAGACGGAAAAAGCTCCAAATGCATCTGCTGAAATGTTTTTGTTCTTTACACTCAAAACTGCATATGGCTGCATCCAGCCTCATTTCAACCCTTAACGCTGAGCACAATATACAGCCTGAATGAGCCGATACAGAAACGTTCTTTCAAACGACGTTCTCCAGCTTCTAGTGGCTTCAGTCGCATGATGTGTGGATCTGGGAATTTCTCTCACCACAGGTTTCAGAACACTTTCTGCACTTCCAACCTCTTTGCTCAGTGATGCAAAAACTTTACTCGCTGATGTAAGAGCCACCATCTCTGGAAAGCAACACTGACCTCATTGCCTTGGTTCTGTAGCTTCTGCAGGACCTGTTTGAAACCAGCCAGGCTAGGCTGACCCATACCGAACACGGGGAAGCTGCCTTTACTTTGATGGAAGTTGGGGGCGCCACACGAAAGCGTCGTGTTGAGAACGTCCGCCTTGCTGAACACGTCCTGAACCATGAAGTAGGAGCCCTGTGGAGGAGCTTAGTTTTAAACCCAGTCCAAGTTTAGTCTAAAACCTAGTCCTAGTCTAAAACCCAGTCCAAGTTTAGACTTAAAACGGACTATGTGGAGTCTAATAACGTAATATTATACTCCACTCTTATACTACTACTACTACTACTACTACTAATAATAATAATAATAATAATAATAATAACAATAAATTTGCATTCACCCAAATGCATTTCTGTTAAAAGTCTGAATTGATTACAATGTGCTGTTTCAGTGTTAAACTTGTGTCTGTCATTAAGGATATTTACACAGGTGAAATACAAGAGAAGAGGTTACGACTATGAACCTGCAAGGTACAAAATACAAAATCTCTGTGTGCAGTGTCAAAATTATTTCAGACTTGAAGGAGCACACCAGATAAAGGTCTCACATTTCTAATGAATAACATTTTTCTGCAGTTTCATGAACATGAAAGAGGTGCAAAAGGAAATAAGATGTAGATTTGAGGTAAGTAAAAGTTCATCTGGGGCTCCATCTTTCTTTAGGAACCCTCTACCAAGGTTCAAAGTCGCTCTTCTAATGTCTTCGCCAATGATTAAAAAGTGACGAAACTGCAGGATGCAGACCAAGAGTCGTTTCTAGTCCATCGTCAATTTCCAGCCCAACTCGTAACAACATGTCGGCAAACAGAAACTAACGCTCACCCGAAGGAAGCTCCGCCCCCTCAACGACAATGGCGAAGAGGGGAGGAGACTTCAAAGGGTTAACACTTAGGTGATAACGCTCAACTTAACATCTTGCTAATGACGTCACAATACCCAGGGCTTCACCAGAAACATGCTGATATATTGGAGCGGATTAAGTTGAGGCATCTAAACCTGTTCAGACCTGGGCAGGAACTAGAGATACAAACATTGGGTCAAAAAACATTTTGGGTAATTGGAGCAGTCAAAACAGCTGTGTAACCTGCTTCATCAATATAGCTGATGATACCTGAACCAGGAAGTGCTCGGGCATGCTGTCAGAGATCCGGCCCACTTTGTAGTGAGTCCTGGGCAGGTCATCATGAATCTGGAACTCCTGCCTGCAGTTATACCTGAGAAAACACATACAGCAACATTCGTCCTGAAGCTACGCTCTGTGGGTCTGGGGTCTTGGCATCCTCTCTGAAAGAAATATGCAATCGTAAGAAATGTGCAGAAGAACATTTTGTTACGTGAGGTGTGCTGCGTTTCATGCCCCCCCCCCCAGCAGGTTTGTCTGATGATTGCTTTCACTCTGAACAAGTACTCAAAGTGAACTCAATCAGAACTCAGTGGCATAAATGGATGCAAGTGAATTATCTACTGTAATCAGAATTTGCATTTGAAACCTTTCAAATGCAGATATGTATTAATGAACACGGCCGTTCATCAAGTACATTGTTAAAGTGACTGGTCAATCGGGCAGCACATGTGTTAATGTAGGTTGCTACTGACAGTATTGTGAGCAGTTTAACTAGTTACTGTTCTGTAGAAAACTACACCAAAACGCATTTGCTGTGGTTTTAAATTAGTCTTTTCGGCTGAATATCCTTTTTTTTTGGACAGGGTCCACTATTAGTTAGCTGCACTGGAAATGGTCTGAGACCAGGCTGTCCTGGTCTGTCACACAACAAACCCTGTAGCAAATAAAGAGAGACACCATTGGCAAAGTAATCCGTAAATATAACTGAATTAACCAGCCAGTTACATGGGCACATTGTATACCATTACAAGGGTAACATTAAATTCCATGACAGTAACACTCAGCTAGCATTGTAACCTACATGTTCCGCAATAGCAAAGCCAACTTAAATCACTCCTAAAGCCACTTTAATCGTACTTCGCATGTAATGTTAATATGTAAAGACGTCTGATGTGTTTTTACTGAGCCTGGGCAGGTGACGTTAATATGTAAAGATGTCCAACATGTTCCCAAAGACTCCTGCAAAATCTGACCCAGCAGCTGTGACCTAGGAACGTGTCATGTTTCACAGGTTGACTCTCTGCAGCAGAAGGACAATGAAGGACTGTAGAATATCTTTTCCTCTTGACGCAGTAATGCAAAATCTTTCCATTTCAGTAAACAGTTCTTTAACATTGCAGCTTTAATACGATTACATTTATTAACTATTACAATTATTAACTAAAATAAAAAAAAAAATCAATCAATCAATCAATCAATCAATCAATAAAATTCTCACTTTACTACATGGAGCCAGATATAAACAAAACAAAGTGTCCTAAATGTGTTGCAGTAGCAGCATTAGACTGGGGAGTGTGGAGGTGTGGGGCACGGGAGGTGTGTGGGGTGTCTCCGAGCACAGCCACCGAGCAAACAGCAAGCCCTCCACCAACAGCATAAACACACACAAACTTCCTCCATTACATCAAATATTGTCCATTTGGGTGGGACATCTCATATGAGTGTCACATCAGCAGAGGACAAAACAGAAGTGTCTGTCTTATCTCCCACCCCGACTACTGCAAACATCGGTATCAGAGCGTGTGTGTGCGCTTACGTTATAACAACTGGGGCCACTTTATTGGTGATAATGGACTTGGCTTTGCTGTTGTGAATGCTGACCGCCTGGAAGGAGGTGGAGCTTAGTGACTGTCTGCTGTCCATCATCCCGTTACTGTGGAAACTCTCAGGTGCGGTTGGGGGTGCAGCACTGGCAGTTGTACCCATACTCCACTAGCAGCTGTCAATCATAGAAACACACACACACACACACACACACACACACACACACACACACCAAACAGAATGTGTTCAAATTAACAGACATTAACAACACAGCAGCTCTTTAAAATCCATCACAACAGCAAATGCAGATTAACTTCAATCGAAATAATACCAACCCTAATGGTCTGGGAAATCATTTTTTTAGACGTCTGTCATTTGCTTTTAACGGGTCTATAACATACACAGAGGTGACATGCAACTAATATTTCACCAACAGATCTAAAACACAGTGGGGGGGGTCTGGGGGGGCTCATCAACAAATAAGACTCTTCATCTTGGCTTCAGACAAATCTCCCCTCGTTTAGATCATCTGTGTGAGTGCTACTGATTGACCTGGACTCTAAACAAAGGAGACTGAGCATGAGTTTCATGCTTCTTTCATGTTTATTTTAGCATATGAACACAGTGTGATGAGACCATGTGCACAGACTCTTGTGTAGCTGTTGGCCTTGGTAAGCAATCAACAATAGATCTGAAGTGAACCTACGTTATAAGAGCCTGGTTATAGGCGCCTGGTTATAGGCAGTCTTCTCTGTTTTTGGTTTTGTTTTTGTTGGTGTGCTCAGTGCATGAAAAAAATTAAAACAAGACAAAAAGCTCTGTGTAGCTCTGTGTAGGAGACTGAGGAGCACCTTACCCACTCACTCTCACATGCAAGACATTTAGCAGGACCAAACAACCTTGAGCGTTGGAGAACAGGGTCTCTTCTCTCCTGTAGACAGCAGTCAGTGTGTGACTGACCGCGTGTGTGCGGGGAAGTGTGTTTGAGAGGTGAAAAGGGCAGCTGGTGCACTTCTGCGGTGCAGTATATGTTTTCATGAGTGTGTCATGAGGGGTGTGTGTGTGTGTGTGTGTGTGTAACCAGATCGTTATTACTCAGTGCTGAGTCACACTGCTTTGAAATTAAACTCATTTGCTGTCTCTGATGTTTGACACCAAGAAGTAAAAAACATTCTACAGAATTCTGAAGATATAAACTGTCATATTCTGCAGAATCCGCAGGCTTTCCTTGGTAAAGTGGAAGAGCAGATCAGAACAGCGCTTTTGGTGACTGGACACAGGGGCTGCGCTTAGTGTAGCACTCATGCTAAAATAACTGTTAGGAGGCTGCTACACGAGAACTACTAGAATATTACAGTTAGGAGCTGCAGCCGTGTGAATTTCTCCAGTAGAGGGCGCTGTAACAGCACTAACACTGGCCACTAAAACCCAGATAATGTACACAGTGCTCATGCGTATATTTACAGATTTGACCACCATTTCACTATTGCTACTGGAAAAAAGACAAAGAGCCACATATACATAATCACTTTTAACAAATATTGATTAGCCGTACTTACAGGTCTAATAACAACTGCCTTCACAGTCTATATCACCAGATATTCTTACTCTTCTCAAATAAGCCATTCTTACAAATAAAATAAACCTTTCTAAAAATGTATAAAGTAAGAAAGAAAATATTTTACTGGTCATAAAATAAATAAAAATCAGATTCCATAAAAATCCACTCCTTCAGCAAACACAAGTATACTTTCCTGAAGATTAATCTGTTTTTCTGTCAATTGTTTGTTTTTATGTCTTACAAAAAATGTAGTTGGTGGGATCCGAGTGTAAGGAGACTGATTTATGTTAAATTGTTTAGTCACATGCATGCTGTACTCGGCCATCGCAAAAACACATGCCCAACCCATCACAGCCTCACCATCAGCTCGGAGTTTGGGCATTTAGAGGTCTTGTTAAGGCACTATTCATAAGATCACACAGAAAATAAACTTCATGCATCTTCTCTGGCCATATGCTTTATGTACATTTTCTGGACATATGCTTGTGTTAAACATCTAATCACCTGCTGAGAAGCAGTCTGAACAAAGGTTGTGTGTAGGGTGTGTACATGATCAACCAATCGTGGCATGTGATAATGCGGGATATAAATAACGATTAAAGCAATGCAAAACACACACACACACACACCACACCAACAAACACACACACCACAACACACCAAATACACACACCACTACATCCAAAACACCCCATCACACATACAAAACATACTTCACCACATCTAACACACCCCACCACACACCACATAACTGCATCTACCATGCTTAGATACTCTCTCTCTCTCACACACACACACACACACACACCACAGTAAACCAAAATGAAACAGCCAGCAACCAGCAGCTCTGCACAGTGCTCTAGACAGCAGCTCTGCACAGTGCTCTAGACAAGATCCAGTTGCATTAAGCAGCAGTAATACGACACGGAAATTAATGATTCTGTAGCACGATTCACTGAATCTGTATTCAGGATATGCAAATCAATCCATGCATGATAAATCAACTCGGAGGGATGTACTACAAACAGTAAAATACTGTTTTAAACCGAGATGCTGCCAACTTGAGTGACCTTAAAAACATGAAGGTTCTCCTCGATGTTCTCATGTTCAAATTCATCCAGTCAGAAAACTATCATAAAAACACAGACTTCAAAAGATACCCCAAGACGAAACAGAGCCTTTGAGAACAACTGCATGGACCAAGAGAGCTGCAGTTGAATAGAGCTCCGGATAGAGCAGCTTAAACATCAAGGACGCAGTTAGTTACCAGGCAGCACATGCGGCGTCGTACCGATAGTTGCTCTAGATAAGAGCATATGCCCATGAACATGAAGAACATGAACACTTGTCTGCATGGAAACGTTGAAAAATTTGGTCCGACAACTCTTACACAGCAGTTAGACAGAATGTACGACTTGCCTGGCAGAAATCACCTCACGTACTCAAAAATACCAAAACTATTCAGCGAGAGTCGAGGTGTTGTTGGATCAAAATTGGTAGCGGATCCATTTTTTTTTTTTTGCTTGCAGAACAGACCTCTGGACGAGTGGAGCTCCAGGATACTGGCCGTCACCACTGAGTTTATGATGAAACGAAGAGAAATACCTCCGAGATGTTTAGGAGGCGCTGGAGGTGACGGTCCTTGAGGAGTGGAAACTGGACAGATCCAAAACAGCTGGAATAACATAATTCCTCTAATAATACCAAGGTGAGTGATGAATATAACTGGGGACCATGTTCTGGCTGTTATTCGCACCCAGCAGTAAACAAGCACTGGACATCCTTTTATTGTTGTCATCAGTCAAAGATTTTTTTTCCTTCATGTTCAGACAATTAAAGACTTGTTTGTTTGTTTTTTTAAGTATAATTTTTGGTACCAACACCTATGATACCACACTCGGAAAAGTCAAAGTTTTGATATCGTAATATCCATAACCAGCCATTTACAATACTTGTGTGTGTGCGCTGTTAAAACTTCATTAGGATTAATCTGTGTATTGATATAAAACAAATGCTAGGCTGCTTTTATTACTATCAGGAGAAAGTGGCTCCCCTCCTTGAATTCACACAGTGACCTGCACTGACAGGACCGCAACCCCCCCCCCACCCCCCCCGCCCCA
>JAOXYF010000012.1:17577355-17594933 GCA_028565775.1 Sternarchorhynchus goeldii | reverse complement strand
TATATAATATACACACACACCAACATACACACAAACACACATAAAAACATGTCCATTTACCTGCAGGCATAAACAAACACACACACAGATACACACATCTACAAGTGCACATGTGTATACTGTAAATGCAAACACATCTACCACTGAATGCCATAAAATAGCGTAGGAGGGTGGAGAGGAGAGACAGTAGGAGGGTGGAGGGGAAAGGAGCATAACAGTCTAATTAAACTACAGGCAAATTGTATTAGATTATAGTACGTTGTACTGTATTAGATTATAGTACGTTGTATTGAATTAGATTGTAGTACATTGTACTATGTTGTATTGGATTGTAGTATGTAGTACTATATTAGATTGTAGTATGTTATATTGTAGTGTGTAGTATTAGATTGTAGTACATTATACTGTATTAGATTGTAGTACATTGTACTGTATTAGATTGTAGTACATTGTACTGTATTAGATTGTAGTACATTGTATTAGATTGCAGTACGTTGTATTTTAATAGATTGTAGTATGTTGCTACAGCACCACTTTCTGTTTTTATTTTAACCATAATTGGTTTGCTGAAGTAGTTTATTACAGTAGTTTATTATAAAAAATATGTGTCTATTTTTATGTTTGATCTGCAATATGTGTGTTCATAGGGTCAGGGTTCATAGGGTCAGGGTTCATAGGGTTAGGGTTCATAGGGTCAGGGTTCATAGGGTCAGGGTTCTTAGGGTCAGGGTTCATAGGGTCAGGGTTCATAGGGTTAGGGTTCATAGGGTCAGGGTTCATAGGGTTAGGGTTCATTGGAAGTTCACGGCTAGTAAGAAGGGTGTTGTTCAGGCCCACAGCAGGTGACACACACAAATCAAAACTCACTACAGACACTCTGTCAAAACACACTGAACACTGATTTGCTGTAGTTAATAGGAGGTAATGAAACTGATAGGAACACAGTGTTTAATGGTATAGTTTTTTGCCTTGTGTATATGTGTGTATATTTGTTTGTGTGTATGTGTGTTTGTGTGCATGTGTTTGTATGTATATGTGTGTGTGTGTGTTTATATATATATATATGTGTTTAGGTGTGTATATGTGTGTTTATGTGTGTATATGTGTGTTTAGGTTTGTGTGGGAAAAGGATGGTCAGATGGTTAATCCAAAGTCATCACCACGGTTACGGCTGGACATTAACGGGACACTGCACATCTCTCAGACATGGTCAGGTGACATCGGCATGTACACCTGCAGAGTGACGTCAGTGGGCGGGAATGACTCCCGCAGTGCACACCTGAGAGTCAGGTACAGCCATCTTCCTCTCCGCCCTCTTTCTCTTTATCCCACCCTTATTCTCCCTCTCTCTCTGTCCCACCAGTATGACATTCGGTGTGATACTCTTATTCTATTATTCAGTATATTATTTATTTATTCAGTATGACATTCTTTATTCAGTATATTTCTTATTCTTATTATGATATTCTTTGTTATTTATTTAGTCAGTATGACATTCTTTATTCAGTATGATATTCTTTATTCAGTATGATATTATTTGTTATTTATTTATTTAGTATTCCTTATTTATCCAGTATGACCTTCTGTATTATTTATTTATTCAGTATATTTTTTTATTAAATATCATATTATTTGTTATTTATTTATTCAGCATGATACTCTTTATCCATTATTTATTTATTTAGTATGATACTCTTTATTCTTTATTTATCCAGTATGACCATCTGTGTTATTTATTTATTCAGTATAACATTATTTATTTATTTAACATGATGGTCTTTATTATTTACTTATTCTGTATGATATTCTTTATTCTTTATTTATTCAGTATGATACTCTTTATTCTTTATTTATTCAGTATGATACTCTTTATTTTTTATTTATTCAGTATGATACTCTTTATTCTTTATTTATTTTGTATGATTCTGTGTCTGTGTCTTTTGCAGGCAGCTACCCCATGCTCCAGAGAACCCCAGTGCTATGTTGAGCATGGCGGACCGGAGAGCCATCAACCTGACCTGGGCCAAACCCTTCGACGGGAACAGCCCTCTGATTCGCTACGTACTGGAGGTGTCTGAGAACAGTGAGTGAACTTCTTATAAAGGTGCCCTAGACTGGTATTGCATATCAACTGTAGAGGATGGTGTCATCTGTCTCACTAATAGAGGACAGTCATGTAGGATATTTAATTAAAATATATATGTACTGCTTGTATGTGTGCGTGTGCGTGTGCATGTGCGTGTGTGTGTGTGCGTGTGTGTGTGTTTGTGTGTGTGTTCAGATGCTCCATGGGTGATCCTCCTGGCTAACATTGAGCCAGAGTCCACAGCAGTAACAGTGAGTGGTCTAATTCCAGCACGATCGTACCAGTTTCGCCTTTGTGCTGTTAATAATGTGGGAAAGGGCCCATTCAGCAGGGAAACAGACAGGTGAGTTTTTACAACCTAATAACCCTACAGCCATACATTTACAAAGAAGCACTTACAAAAGTGCACATGAGAGACCTTTTGTATCATTTATACCATGGTAATGGTGTCCCAGACACATCATGGTACTCATTATTTCTGTATAAAACAAGTTTTTAATCTCGGGTACAGACATCGATTTGGAGAACAACACAGCAAAGGGTTAAAACTCCAGCTATTCCAGCCCAACTCAGGTGTTCTGCCACACAAAGGTTAAACAACACAAGTGAGCCTCAGTTTGGAATAATGAGCAGATTCAGGAAGCATTTGGGAAGCCAGTGTAGATTCAGAAACAGTAGAAACAGGCTCTAAGACAGTAGCTGTGTAGTGGCCATACTAAACCCTAATCCCTAATCCTTAATCCGGGGGATTTGTGATCAATCACACAAACATGGAATATAAACTAAATGTTACTATTATAAATCATAAAAAATTAAAACTCCATTTTGTCTTCTTTCATATGTATGCACACACTCATACTCAAGCTCTCAAATATACTGTACAAATTAATACAAAAAGAAACTCTCTGTTTAAAACACACACCCAGAGTGTCTCTATTTAAAACACACACCCAGAGTGTCTCTGTTTAAAAGACACACACAAGGTGTCTGTTTAAAACACACCCAGGGTGTCTCTGTTTAAAACACACCCAGGGTGTCTCTGTTTAAAACACACACCCAGGGTGTCTCTGTTTAAAACACACACACAGGGTGTCTCTCCCAGAGGAACCGCCCAGTGCCCCACCTCAGAACGTTATTGCAAGTGGCCGTACCAACTCCTCCATCATGATCCAGTGGCAGCCCCCCCCTGAGAGCCAGCAAAATGGTGCACTCCGTGGATACATCATCCGGTCAGTCCCTGCCTTACTCCGTTAGGATCTTATTTCTTATTACTACACACCACCTTACTAGATTTGAAGCAACACATTACATTATATAAATACATCGCCAGTTATCCCGATTGAAATAAATAACACCTACCCACTATACTACACCAGCACTGTTACCACTACACTATACCAGCACTGTTACCCATTATACTATACCAACACTGTTCCCCACTGCACTACACCAGCACTGTTCCCCACTGCACTACACCAACACTGTTACCACTACACTATACCAGCACTGTTACCCATTATACTATACCAACACTGTTACCACTACACTACACCGCCACTGTTCCCCACTGCACTACACCAGCACTGTTACCCAGTATACTACACTAGCACTGTTACCCACTATATTACACCAGCACTGTTCCCCAGGTGTTTTAATGCTCAGGCAGGTGTGTAGGACTGACACACAGTCCTTACAAATACTGCGTCACCACAGAGGTGACCTTAGCTCATGTTTCACACCAAAAACATTCACAGCAATTGGAATCAGAGCGTATATTTTACCAAATCACAGGTCACAACTAGCAGCCATTGACTACAGATGTGAGGACTGAATCTCTACAGCTGTCCACACACCATCACACAAATACAGCAGGACCGAGACAATCATTTTGGCACACCTGTTAAACTGTTCTGTCTGTTCCAGCTATCGTCTGACGGGCCTACCAGTGGACATCCAGTTCAAGAACATCTCCAACCCAGACGTCACCAACCTGCTACTGGAGGACCTCATCATCTGGACCAACTATGAGATCGAAGTGGCAGCATACAATGGAGCTGGACTGGGCATCTACAGCCACAAGGTGACGGAGTGGACACTGCAGGGAGGTAGGACAAAGAGTTCTGGTTCAGCTGCGACACCAGGAGTTCACACCCCAAGACACAGAGCCTGGGATGCTCCATTTCTAAACACACTTGATTCAGATGATATGGGGCTATAGAGCACTGCACTGGAGCTGTAGAACACTGCACTGGGGCTGTAGAATGTTTGAAGTTTATTGAGTGATGGGTTCCACAAGGCAGTATGGGAGCTCCTTAAAATGTGAGAACTTTCTTTCATCTGTATTCTGTGCATTTTCTTTCACTGGCATTTTGTGATTGTACTGCTCAGGGTACTGGGCAGCTGGTTCAGTCTCTTGCTATGGAAGCCCCAGCAGGCCTGGCTCTCACTTCAGCTCTGCGGAAGGGATCCAGTTGTCTGTTGTGTGTAATTACCCTGAGTGCCACCCACTGATGGCCCATCTGCAGATTCAACTGCCCCTGTTGATTACAACCTCCACTGACTAACTTCCTCTGCTGATGGATTACAATGGCTGTTGGCCGTTAGCTTCCAGTCACCATCTGAGTGCTTCACAGCTATGTGAAAGGACAGAGAGCAGAGAGAGATAGATACCCCCAGAGAGAGAGAGACACCCATAGGGTTAGCTAACCCTAACCCTAACCCTACTCTCTGGGTGTCTCTCTCTCTTTTCCTCTCTCTCTCTGTTTCTCCCTTGTTTGTTAGTTCCCACCATTGCCCCAGGTAATGTTCAGGCTGAAGCAGTCAACTCCACCTCCATCCGCTTCACCTGGACAGCCCCCAACCCTCCCTTCATCAACGGCATTAACCAGGGATACAAGGTACACGCACACACACAATGTATCAACTCACCTATACACACATGCTCACATATACACACATGCATACACACATCCACACATATACACACACACACGCACACATATACACATATGCATACACACACACATGTATACACACGCCTTAATGTGCTTTAGTACATGATGTGGTTTCATTTTTTGTGCGCTATATAGTTTTTTATAGTTTTCCTCTGGTCTGTGCTGCCCCCTGCTGGCTGCTGAGGACTGAAGGCAGTTTATTGACTTTAAAGCTTTTGGGCAGACTCATGTCTGACTTCTTTAAACTTTCCTAAGCATTACCTGTGTGTGTGTGTGTGTGTGTGTGTGTGCGTGCATGTCCACCCCCACACCATGCTCTTTCTCTCTCTCTCTTCCTTTCTCCCACTCTCTCCTCCTCTCTCACTCTGTCTATCAGCTCTTGGCATGGGAACCAGGTCTGGAGGAGGAAGTGTTCCTTGTGACAGTCAGGCCTAATTTCCAGGACAATGTGCACATAGGCTACATCTCAGGCCTGAAAAAGTTCACGGAGTACTTCACCTCAGTTCTGTGTTTCACCACCCCGGGGGATGGTCCTCACAGCACTCCACGCAGAGTCCGCACACACGAAGACAGTGAGTTGCACACACACAGACACATACATGTGCTGACATACACACACACAAACACACATACTCCACAAAAACACCAGCTGAATCCTAACCCAGCTGATGGTGAATGTCCCAGGTTGGATCTGGCGTGGACTGGATGTTCTTCCCTGCAACATTATTTCGTCTCAAATGCATCAAGTAAATTCTGCACAAACATTTAGTGACAAAAACTGTATAAAGGGGGCGTTTCTGATCTGTTTGAAGTGAAAAATGATGGCATGATAGTGCTTGAATACAATCTCAGAAATGTTTTGCCATAAGAAACTAGACAGGGGTGCAGAAGTACTGAAATAATGAAGACACTAAACAGAGTAATGCTGCTGTGAAATGCTAAAGTACTGAAGACACTAAACAGAGTAATGCTGCTGAGAAGTACTGAAGTACTGAAATCATCAGCTCAGCACAACCATGTATTTCCCATCTTGGTAAAAGTTACACATGCGCAACATTTTTTTACCACTGGCCTTGTGACTGTAGTCAATCAATCAGTCACCTCTTAGCACAGGTCATTAATATATATGGACTCATTTGCATGTTGATTCTGATTGGCTTTCATCTTTCATCTCTCATTCGCTAATTACCACCATGGTGACCATGGTTATGAATTTTGTGTGGTATAGTGTAATTAACATCATGGCTTATGTTAATGACTCCAGCCTATTGTGTTTCTCTCATTTTCAAGTGTTATGATGCTTAATTGGCATGTTCATGTGTTATATTGATTTACTGTCATGTCCATGCACTATAACTATATAAGTTTATTGTCATTTTCCTGTGTTATAATGCTTTATTGTGATTTTCCTGTATTATAATGCTTTAATGTCATTTCCTCTGTTTGCAGCGCCTGGGGCTGTGGGCCATCTGAGCTTCACTGAGATTCTCGATACGTCTCTTAAAGTGAGCTGGAGAGAGCCACACGAGAAGAACGGCATTCTCACTGGTGCTTTCTCTTCTTAAGATCTTAAGATCTTATTAAGAAATTACAGATATTTGGGTAAAATTCAGGTGTAAAGTTCAGGTGCTTGAGCACAATTTGAAAGGAAAACAAAAGATCTTTCTATGTTAAATTTTTATTGCAATGTTGGACAATATTTAGTAGTATAAAAAAGGACAATATTTACTAGTATATTTTATAAAAATTTCATATTATTAAAAAAATGTAATCTTCATCTCACCAGTCTAGAAAGTGTAGTGAACGAGTGATGGATTTTAGAGAGCTGACATGAGTTTGTTTGTGTATGTTTGTGTTTGTGTATATATGTGTGTGTGTGTTTGTGTATGTATTTGTGTTTGTATATATATGTGTGTGTGTGTGTTTGTGTATGTATTTGTGTTTGTATATATATGTGTGTGTGTTTGTGTATGTATTTGTGTTTGTGTATATATGTGTGTTTGTGTGTTTGTGTATGTATTTGTGTTTGTGTATATATGTGTGTGTGTGTTTGTGTATGTATTTGTGTTTGTGTATATATGTGTGTGTGTGTTTGTGTATGTATTTGTGTTTGTGTATATATGTGTGTGTGTTTGTATATGTATTTGTGTTTGTGTATATATGTGTGTGTGTGTTTGTGTATGTATTTGTGTTTGTATATGTCTGCAGGGTATCGGATCTCATGGGAGGAATATAATCGTACTAACACACGTGTCACACACTACCTGCCCAACGTCACGTTGGAATATCGTGTAACGGGACTGACAGCTCTCACCACCTACACCATCGAAGTGGCGGCCATGACATCTAAAGGCCAGGGCCAGGTGTCCTCCTCCACCATCTCCTCTGGTGTTCCACCAGGTGAGACCCGTACACCTCACACACCAGGTAATATAATACCCCTCACAGCAGGTAATATAATACCCTACACACCTCACACACAAGGAAATATAATACCTCACACTCTAGGTGCTGTGCTCTAGGGGTGCTGTGCTCTAGGGTGCTCTGCTCTAGGGTGCTCTGCTCTAGGGTGCTCTGTCAGAGAGAACAAACTGCAGTTTCAAAGTAAGTGAGTGTTTAGCTCAGTAAACAGAAAAATGGAATACAGATGATAAATAAATTTGAAGGGGATTTTCTGCAGTACAGGATTAGGGTTAGGGTTATTACGCCTCAGTTATCTTACTGTCCCTCTTATTCAGCACTCCAGACCAGGTCATTCACATAGATTTCAGCATATTCTGTTAAAAACTTTAATAAATATAGATGCTTTCTAATTTATTAGGATTTAATGTTACATGCTTAGTGGTGAAACAGAATATGATCTTAGACTTCTCAGAGCTGAAAGATGAACCAGTATCTGAAAGATGAACCAGTATCTGATTGCTCTAACCCTCTGCAGAGGTGCCTGGTCCTCCAACCAACCTGGCCATCTCCAACATCGCTCCCAGGTCTGTCAACCTGCAGTTCAAGCCTGGCTATGATGGCAAGACCTCCATCTCTCGCTGGCAGGTCGAGGCACAGGTGACTCAAATTTGGTGAAAAACTTCACCCAAAGCATTCTGATGTGTTTTTTTTTAAACCTTAAGTCTGTGGTTCTGTGTACATTTCTTTTAAACCAGTATAAATCAGTATAAAGAAGTATAAACCAGTGCCATACCAGTGCCATAAGGAGCATGTCTATCATGTTTGTGTCAGAGCAGATCAGAGCATGGTTTCTGCTCCATTCCTCCAGTCCCTCTAGATAAGCTGTATCTTTGTTCTCCAGGACTAAACCCTGAGGAAATAAAAATCTTCTGCACTGGAAGAAACGTAATGCTGATCTTAGATCAGACTGGTTACTTTAAGATATGGGTATACGTGACTTCTGGCTGTGGATTCTGTTCTTAGATAAGTGTAGTGGGAGACAATGAGGACTGGGTGATAGTTCACCAGCTGGCTAATGAACCTGATGCCAGGTCACTAGAGGTTCCTGCTCTCAACCCCTACACCTTCTACAGGTACAACACCACGTATAGCACCACACCTTCTCCTTCTACAGGTACAACACCACCTATAGCACCATATCTCCACCTTCTACACCATCTACATGTACAACGCCACCTTTAGCAACAAAGCACAGTCTACAGGAACAACACCACCTTTATTACTACCTCCACCATCTACAGATATAGCATCACCTTTAACAACACACCACAATCTTCTACATGTACAACATCACCTTTTCTAACGCACCTACACCTTTTGCATGTACAGTCAAAGATGTATTTGGCTGGTATGTTTACAGTGGCCATGTGAACTGGATCTGATATGAACTGCGTCTGATGTGAACTGGATCTGATGTGAACTGGGCCTGATATATGTGTCTCTCTGTGCAGGTTTCGTATGCGTCAGGTGAACATTGTGGGCACAAGTCCCCCCAGCCAGCCTTCCAGAAAGATCCAGACGCTCCAAGCCCCCCCAGACATGGCCCCCGCCAACGTCACCCTGCGCACAGCCAGTGAAACCAGCCTTTGGCTGAGATGGGTGGTATGTCACAAAACCCACACACACACATGTACACACTCACACAAACTCTCACACACACACACACACACACACACACACACACCACACACATACACTCACACACACCTATCTCTCTGTCTGCAGCCACTGCCTGAATGGGAGTATAACGGCAACTCTGAGTCAGTGGGTTACAGGGTACAGTACAGCCGCCCTGGACCCCAGAGCAGAGCGCGTTCCCACATCATCCCTGACCGCGTGGAGAGGGAGTTCACTATCGAGGACCTAGATGAATGGACCGAGTACGAGGTCAAAGTTCAGGCCATCAACGGCATTGGAGCGGGACCCTGGAGTCTGGCTGTGCGAGGACGCACCAGAGAATCCGGTGTGTGGTGAAGCTCGGTGGAGATCAGTGGAGCGTGGGGGAGCAGTTTAGATGGATGGAGAGTGGGTGGAGAATGCTTTAGATGGGTGGAGAGCAGTTTAGATTATTGGAGAGCGGTTTAGTTAGGGGGAGAGTGGTTTAGATTAGTGGAGACTGGTTTAGATAGGTGGAGAATGGTTTAGATTAGTGGAGAGCAATTTTAGATGGGTGGAGACTGGTTTAGATAGGTGGAGAACGGTTTAGATTAGTGAAGAGCAATTTTAGATGGGTGGAGAGTGGTTTAGATGGGTGGAGAGTGGTTTAGATGGGTGGAGAGTGGTTTAGATTAGTGGTGAGTGGTTTAGATGGGTGGAGACTGGTTTAGATAGGTGGAGAATGGTTTAGATTAGTGAAGAGCAATTTTAGATGGGTGGAGAGTGGTTTAGATGGGTGGAGACTGGTTTAGATAGGTGGAGAACGGTTTAGATTGGTGAAGAACAATTTTAGATGGGTGGAGAGTGGTTTAGATGGGTGGTGAGTGGTTTAGATGGATGGAGACTGGTTTAGATAGGTGGAGAACGGTTTAGATTGGTGGAGAGCAATTTTAGATGGGTGGTGAGTGGTTTAAATTAGTACTGAGTGGTTTAGATGGGTGGAGACTGGTTTAGATAGGTGGAGAACGGTTTAGATTAGTGAAGAGCAATTTTAGATGGGTGGAGAGTGGTTTAGATGGGTGGTGAGTGGTTTAGATTAGTGGTGAGTGGTTTAGAAGGGTGGAGAGTGGTTTAGATGGATGGATACTGGTTTAGATAGGTGGAGAGTGGTTTAGATTAGTAGAGAGTGGTTTAGATGGGTGGAGAGTGGTTTAGATTGGTGGATTCATGGTGGATTTATGATTTAGAAATATTAGAAATCAGCAAATTAATAATCAGCAATCACACAACATATAGGGTGTATGTGTTTGTATGTGAGTGTCTGTGTGCACATTGAGAACATATGGACCAGTTTATACATTTCAATTTTTTTTTTCCCCAGATTCCTGCCATACCCACAAACACATCTCACACACACACACAGCTCACACACACACACACTCCACACACACACACACACACACACACAGCTCACACACACAAACACAGCTCACACACATACACGCACACTCCACGCACACACATCTTACACACACACACACACATACACAGCTCACCTTTAAAACCTGAGGAGAATGGAATGCATGAAATGAACTGGACAACCAGACAGTGAGGAAAGGGTTATGGGAGGATTTAGGGTTAGGGATTAGGATTAGGTATTAGGATTAGGGTTAGAGGTTAGGGATTAGGGTTAGGGATTAGGTTTAGGGGGTAGGGTTCGGCTTTAGGCAAATCTTCTGCGTCTCACAATAAATTGGTCCCTCCTCTCTCTTCTCTCCCTCTCCCTCTCCTTCTTTCTCTGTCTCTTAGTCCCTTCATGTGGTCCCACTAACATTTCAGCATTTGCGACCACTTCCAGCAGTATTCTGGTGCGCTGGTCTGAGGTGCCAGAATCTGACCGGAACGGCCTTATCTTGGGCTACAAGGTTGGTGTCTCTCCCTGATCCTGGAGGGTTAGGGTTAGGGTCAACCCTCACCCCAGGCATAACTCTGACCATAACCCTGACTCTAGAGGTAAACCAGGACCAGTCTCAGTGCTTCTCTCTGACAAACTCTGTTTTACATGGATTCACCACAGCATTTTTAAAAGCAAATCAGGGGAATCTCACAAAACCTGAACACCACAAATTAAATAAATAATGAAATAAATGATAAAAACTATAAAATAAAACATAAGCTGTAAAATATATAAATAATAAAATAATAAAAATGATTATAAACTAATAATAAATTATTATAAAACAATCATATTTTTTTAAAAAGCAAACATGAATTATTGTAAAAAAAAATCATAAGTTAATATAAATAATCATAAACTAAAAAATCAAAATTGCAAATGGTAAAAAAATCATAAATCAATAAAAGAAAAAGGACATAATTATAAAGAATAAAGAGTTACACATTTAAGTCTTAAATCCTGCCTGTCTCTCCCTCTGTCTCTTTCTGTCTCTCCCTTTGTCTGTGTGTCTGTCTCTCCTTCTGTCTGTCTCTGTGTCTGACTCTACATCTGTCTCTCCCTCTGTCTTTGTGTCTGACTCTATGTCTATCTCTATGTCTATCTCTGTGTCTGTCTGTCTCTATGTCTCTCTCCCTCTGTCTCTCCATCCGTGTCTATTTTTTTTCTCTCCATTTCTCTCTGTCTCTCCCTCTGTCTCTGTGTCTGTCTCTCCCTCTGTCTCTGTGTCTGTCTCTCCCTCTGTCTCTGTGTCTGTCTCTCCCTATGTCTCTCCATGTCGGTGTGTTGGTGTCTGTCCCATGTCTGTCTGTGTCTCAGGTGGTGTATAAGGAGAAGGACTGGGACTCAGCTGTGCTGTTCAGGGCAGTGGAGGGAAATGCGTCCCACAGTGTGCAACTCACAGGTCTGGGGAAATACGTCCTCTATGAGATCCAGGTTTTGGCCTTCACTCGTATTGGAGACGGCCGGCCCAGCACCCCTCCCATCCTCGAGCGTACCCTTGATGATGGTAGGCATAGCAACACCTTATTATAGATTGGCCATTAATTAGTAAATGTTACATTTGTAATACATGTAAAGTCAATCAGTGGTGTGTGTGTATGTGTGTACTGACTGTGCTAGTTAGTGCAGCTGTGCTAAAAATGATCATAATTGTTTTACACGAGCACGCTAGGCTGCCAGTACTGGGAATTTATTGAAATGGGGTGAAAATACTCTGAATTGGCATGAAAATGACAAGTGGGTGTCTAGGATCATTTCTAAATCACCATTAAAACAGAATTAGATCATCCTGAATCCTGAATCCTGCCTTGCGCCTCTGTTCCAGTGCCCGGCCCTCCAATGGGCATCTTGTTCCCGGAGGTCCGAACCACCTCCGTTAGAGTCATCTGGCAGTCTCCTGCTCACCCTAATGGCATCATACTCGGTGGGTGTGAGTGTGTGTGTGTGTGTGTGTGTGTGTGTATGTGTGAGTGTGTGTATGTGTGTGTTGTGTGAGAATGTGTGTGTCTCTGGTTCAGTCTACATTATGTAGTACTAATGCAGTAGGTTCACTGTTTTTTTGAGAAAGTTCCACATGTTGATGATATAATGTCAGTGATTTCATGTTAATGATGTTTGTTATGAGACATGCAGTCCCACAGGTATTTCCACAGATTTGCAGGGAAAATTCCATTTTGCATTACTGCAGAGTAATTGTATTCCATTGAATACATCTGTTAGACAGCAGTTCAGTGCTGCAGAAGGCCTGTGTTAACCCTCTCCATGCCAAATAAATAAATAAACTTGCAGCAATAATGTAAATAAATAATGCAGACAATAATGTAAATAAATAAATAAATATGTTACAGACGAAACACATGTAAAGACAAACTCAAAATGAAGCGACTGTAGATCGCAACAAAAATGAAATCTTACAGAAAAGTGCACTAACAAGGCCATAACGTAAACAATGAAAACAGTGAAAACGCAAACACAGTTTAAATAGAACAAACATAATCACATAACTGCCCTCAGGTGGCAGAAACCAATGATACATGAGGGGAGCCACCTGAGGGGGACATAGATGTAACAATATGCGAATAATCAACAAATTAACACATGATGGCTGCTGACACTTCAGGTGGCCACCAGTAGGGGGCAACAGCACCATAACAAGATGCTTGTTATTAAATATACAAACGTATCTTACCATTTATCCCATCCTTTGTAGATCAGGAGAATTCTCATATAAAAACTCATGTATAAAGCACACTATTACTAATTTGACTGCTATGAAGCTACATTGTTTCTGATCTGCTCTGTGGCTGGTTCTCTTTCCAGCCTATCAGATCACATACAGGCTGAACTCCACCAACAGCAACACAGCAACAGTGGATGTGCTAAACCCGAGTGCACGACAGTACACAGCTACTGGACTGAGAGCAGAATCTGTGTACGTGTTCCGAATCATGGCTCAGACACGCAAAGGCTGGGGTGAAGCTGCTGAGGCACTGGTTGTTACCACGGAGAAGAGAGGTAACCATCAGCAACAGTGTACATTTCAATGACAACATGTCATTTTATTTATCTTCAGGACAGCCATGCTGAGCCTCTCATGTTGGGTTCTCATCTTAAACACCTAGTCAGAAACTAAACACCTGGATTAGACCCAGAATGCACTTCTGATATGCTTTAAATGAATAAATCCAGTAAATCTCTGAGATCTGAGTAGCTAGCAGAACCTCGAACTTCAACATGGTGAAGAAGCAGCAATTAGATTTTATGCTGCACACAACTGGAACTTCCAGACAAGCACAGATGTTCTCCACATGCATCCATTTAAACCCAGAAGAGTGTAGATGTTCTCCAAGCATATCCTTTTAAATCCAGACGAATGCAGACGTTCTCCAAGGATACCCATTTAAATCCAGATGAATGTAGATGTTCTCCACACATATCCTTTTAAATACAGACTTTTCTACTTGAATCCATTTATATCCACATACAAACATTTTTCTTCTCTTGTTCTTGTTGTTGATCTCTGGAGCTCCTGCTTGATGTTCATGTCCTACTGAAGCTTCACATTGTTTATGCTGCACCTTATTTTACCATTAATCTTTTCATTGATCTTATTTGAGCTTTTTAACTGATCTTTTATTTGAATTAAAATAAAATTTTACTTGATTTTATTTTGGTTTGGTTTCATATCTCATGTTCTTTTTCTTGCTGTCTTTCTCCTATGGTAAAGCACCTTAAATAACCTTAAATAACCTTCTGTGTATGAAAATGTGCTGTACTTGTTTTGGTAATTTATTTTCTAGTAGGATCTTGCAGATATTTTTAAGGTTATTTGTATGAGGTATTACACATATAAACTTACACATGTAAGATATGTTTAAGGTTATATGAGGTATTACACGTGTGTGTGTGTGTGTGTGCATGTGACCTTTCACCTCTAGCACGGCCCCAGCCCACCCTCCGACCCACGGTGCCGCAGGAGAGCGTGCAGGCGCGAAGCGTGCTGTTGTCATGGGAACCCGGTAGTGATGGTCTCTCTCCGGTGCGGTACTATACGGTGCAGGTGCGAGAGCTTCCGAACCACAACTGGACCATCCACTCCGCGTCTGTCAATCATGAAGCCTCCTCCTACACCATAGACAGGTACTGACCACCTGCAACACACCTGTAGACAAGTACCAGGTTGAGTACTTGTTGACTAATGCTGTGTGTGTGTGTGTGTGTGTGTGTGTGTGTGTGTGTGTGTGCACGTGTTCAGATTAAAACCCTTTACCTCATACCAGTTCCGAGTAAAAGCCACTAATGATATTGGAGACAGTAACTACAGTGAAGACAGTGAGGCTATCACCACCCTGCAGGACGGTACGAGCTCTCCCTCCCATCTCTCTCTCCATCTCTCACTCACTCCCCCTCTCCCTCCCCCCTCTCTCATCCCCTCTCTCTTACTGTCTCTTTCCTCTCTTTTTGTCTTTATTTTCATTTCTTTTTTGGGGAGTTAGGATTAAACAGCAGGGAGCAGTGGAGTGAACTGTAATTAATCCCCACTCTTCTACTAATCTTCCTCTGCCTAATGTTCTTTCTTCTGATCCTCCCCCCACATCTCTCTCTCTCTCACTTTTCCTCTCTCTCATTTTTCCTCTCTCTCTCTCCCTCTCTCCCTCTCTCACTCTCTCTCTATCCCTCTATCTCTCCCTCTCTCTCTCTGTCTTTCTCTCTAGCCCCTGATGAAGCTCCATCCATTCTCTCAGTCACTCCACACACCACCACCTCAGTGCTGATTCGCTGGCAGGTGAGAAAAATCATTTTTCTTCCATCACTTGTTTTTCTAGTGTTTCTTTACCAAACCTTTAACATTTAAAGTGTGTGTGTGTGTGTGTGTGTGTGTGAGCGTGTGTGAGAGAAAGAGAGGGAATAGCACAGGTCTGAGGTTCTCACCTTTTATTAGCTAGCTGTAAAATTCAAAGTTCAGACGAGTATGTTGATGCAGGCGGGTGTGTGTGTTGGAAAACAGTATCGGAAGAATGAGCAGATATGCTTCATGCTTCATGGAGGGAGATCTCCTTTAGGGTGGAGATCTCCTTCATGGTTGGTTCATTCTTCCTGCTGGGGATTTTCGTTATAGTGTTTTTTTCTGCACTGTAGAAACTCTTATTTTCTCCTAATGGCTGCTGTATATCAGAGATGCCCTAAACAGTAAACACTTAGCCCTTAATTCTAAACCCTGTGAATGTTAACATTATGCTGCTTTTGGGGACAGAATTTCCACCCAGTTCAGATCCATCCTTTAGTTCCCTGTTTTGTGGCGTCACTCCAGGCTCCATCAGACGAGAGGATTAACGGGGTTCTGCTGGGCTTCCGTATCCGTTACAGAGAACTGCTGTATGACCGTTTACACACTTACAGCATAAACCCCATCAGCAGTGCCAGCTGGAGTGATCTCACCTGTGAGCGCACACACACACACACACACACACACAAACATATATGCACACAAATGCACACACACACACACACACACAAACATATGCACGCACATGCGCACACACGCACACACACACACAAACATATATGCATGCACATGCACACACACACACACACACAGACATACTGAACTGAATTGATTTGAACTGAACTGAACTGATCTGATCTGATCTGATCTGAACTGAATTGAACGGAACTGAATTGTGCATGTTTAGAATGCTGGATGTTCAATAATACGTTTCTACAAATGTTCTCAAATTTCCTTTCTCTTTCTCTCCATCTCACATACACACACACCAACACAAACAGCTCCTTACAGTATCAGAAACCTCAGTGAGCCCTCTGTAAACCAGTATGAACTAGACAGTAAGTATGAAAAAACAGTAACTAGCCAGCAAGTTATGTCTGTTTGCTTCTTTTGCTTCTCTCTCTTCTCTTTCTTCTCTCGCTTATCTTTCTTTTCTGTCTTCTTTCTTCTCTTTTTTCTTCTCTCTGTTCTCTTTCTTCTCTCTTTTCTTTCTGATCTTTCATCTTCCCTGTCTTTTTCTATCTCTCTGTCTCCACATTTTTTCCTTTGTTTTTAATCAGTGCTACCCAACTTCTATCCTGAAGATCTACCCCCTCTACGCTAATATTGAAATGATACACAGATCTGATTAACTAGAATGTAAGATTAGGGTGGGAGCATAGCTCTGGAACCAAAGGTTTTGAAACAGACAATTTTTGGTTTTCATAAAGTTTACTGCCTCATTTTTAGATCCTTTTGTCAGATGTTTATATGTTATACTGAAGTGCAATTATAAGCATTTCATACATGTTTAAATGTTTTATTGACAATTACATCCAGTTTAAGCAAAGACTTAATATTTACTATATTTTTTAAGACTTCTGCAGTTTGCCTTGGCACTCTGGATATCAGCATCTGGATATCAGTTTCTGAGCAAAATGTTTTTATTTTGTTCACCCACTTTTTGAGGATTGACCACAGGACCACAGTGAAATTGACATCTGAGGAGGTTTCTGGCCACAGACCCAAAATTTCAGTGTTTTCTTTACTGAGCCACTTGGTTTTATCATTTTTACTTTGTGATGAAGTGCTCTGTCATGCTGGAAAATTAAAAGTGGCTCCTGGATTGTTGGGAGAAGTTGCTCTTGTTTTGATACCAGTCCTTATTCATGTTCTAAGGTAACATTCTGAGTGAACCCACTCCCTTGGATGAGAAGCAGCCCCACACATGATTGGTCTCAGGATGCTTCACTGTTACCATGACGCAGGACTCATGGTAGCGCTCACCTTTTCTTCTCTGGACAATCATTTTTCCAGACGTCTCAGACAGTCTGAAGGAGCTTCATCAGAGGAAATAACTTTACCCCAGTCCTATGCAGTCCAATCCCTGTACATCATGCAGAATGTCAGTCTGTCCTTGATGTTTTTCTTAGAGAGAAGTGGCTTCTCTGCTGCCCTGAGCTCTGTACTGGTGGTGACCTGTTCACAAACTCTGTACTGGTGGTGACCTGTTCACAAACTCTGTACTGGTGGTGACC
>JAOXYF010000012.1:17506064-17555842 GCA_028565775.1 Sternarchorhynchus goeldii | reverse complement strand
GGAGTAAACTACTTAAATAGGAAGGAGCAAGGTCATGCAGGGATTTAAAAACCAACACAAGCAATTTGTACTGGATGTACTGGGCCGGAGTAATATGCTCCCAAGATCTTTTATGGGTAAGCACCCTCACAGGAGAATTCTGCACATACTGCAGCCTGCTCAAGGCCCGTGCAGGGAGGCCATACAACAGAGCATTGCAGTAGTCGAGTCTGGATGTAACAAAAGCATGAATTATGGTCTCAGCAGCAGTAAAAGAAAGGAAGGGTCGAAGCCTGGCAATACTTTTAAGATGAAAGAAGGCTGCCCTACATGTATTTTTGATGTGAGACTCAAAAGATAGCGTAGAGTCAAAAATGACTCCGAGATTTCTTACCTCAGTTGAGGTAGAAACATCAAAACCCGGAATACAAACAGTGGTGCCACTAATTCTCCTAACTGTTGCAGGAGAAGCAATTATAATGGCCTCAGACTTTATTATTTAAGCTCAGGAAGTTCTCCATCATCCATGCCCTAACATCCAAGGGACAAGGGACATCTCATCCAGGATCATCCAGGATTTTATTGAAAGCAAATTTGACTTTCTCTGTTTAACCGAGACTCGGCAACAACCCAGTGATTTTTCTCAACTTAACGAATCCACTCCTCCGGTGTTTGTTTACATTTGCAAACCCCGTGGCTCCAGTCGGGGAGGAGGTCTCGTGATAATTCACCATGAGAAGTGGAAAGTCTCACCGGTGTCTGTGCCTGCCTTCTCCTCCTTTGAATCGACCGTGTGTCACCTGTCTGGATCTGTTCCACACAGTAATACCAGATCATTGTTTTCAGTGTATAAGAAATTCACTCAAGCCCTGGACTCTTTACCACCTCACCTGTGTTCAACTGCTTTTTGTAGCTCCCTTATGTCATTCTTTGATGAAAAAAATCAGAAGATTCACCAGCAACATAGGTTACAAACACCCTCCAGTACTATTTCTGAACTTTCTCCTCCTGCTTATACTTTCTCTTTCTTTCAGCTCCCTACCACCTCAGAAATCTCAGCTATTATGTCTTAAGTTCAACTCATCCACCTGTCAGCTGGATCTCCTCCCCACAGTTTTGGTTAAAGCCTGTCTTTCTTCCCTGGTCCCTCTTATTTCTGCTATTATTCACTCCTCTCTCTCCACTGGAACTGTTCCTGCATCATTTAAAACTGCTGCAATAACCCCGATCCTGAAAAAACCCAGTGCTGATCCCACCAATTTCAATAACTTGTGTCCGATTTCTAATTTACCTTTCATTTCTAAAATTCTTGAGAAAATTCCAATCTGGTTTCCGCACTCTTCATAGCACAGAAACTGCTCTCATAAAAATCACCAATGACCTTCTTATGGCAGCTGATTCTGGCCTACTCTCCATTCTCATCCTCCTTGACCTGAGTGCAGCATTTGACACAATCTGTCATTCCACCCTTCTTAATAGACTGCCCTCCACTGGCATCACTCAGACCCCTTTAAACTGGTTCAAATCATACTTGCCGCACTCAGTTCATTCAGCTTAAAACTTTCACTTATCCGCCTTCTTCTGTCATTTCTGGTGTGCCCCAGGGCTCTGTCCTGGGGCCCCTTCTTTTCATTATTTATCTCCTTCCTCTTGGTCATATCATTCGTAAATACCACATTCATTTCCACTGTTATGCGGATGACACACAGCTCTACCTTGCCTGTAAACCTACCTCTAACCTCCCACCTTCTTCCCTTACTGATTGCTTAGCAGGAAAAAAAAAATCTTGGTTTTCTTCAAATCTAAAACTAAACAGTGATAAAACTGAGGTTCTCCTCATTGGCACTAAATCAACATAATCCAAAACTAACAGTTTCTCTCTTAACATTGATAATTGTTCTGTTTCCCCATCCCCTCAGGTGAAGAGTCTAGGTGTCGTCCTCAACAGTACTCTTTCATTTCAGTCTCGTATCAATAATATAACTCGGTCTGCCTATTTCCACCTGCGTAATATCAATCATCTCTGTGCCTTCCTTACTCCCCACACCACTGCTATCCTTGTTCACAACCTTGTCACTTCTCTCCTTGATTATTGTAATTCCCTTCTTTTTGGCCTTACTCACAAATCTCTCCATAAGCTTCAGTTGGTTCAGAATTCTGCTGCCCGTGTCATCACCAGAACACCCTCCATTCTTCACATCACTCCTGTTCTCCAATAGCTCCACTGGCTTCCAGTGAAGTTCCGCATCAATTACAAAATCCTTCTTCTCACATTTAAAGTTACTCACAGTCTTTCCCCACCATATCTCTCTAATCTTCTCCACGTTGCTATTCCTTCTCGTACCCTTTAGATCATCTTTTTCCATTCATCTGACTGTCCCCTCCACTCGTCTCACTACCATGAGGAGTAGAGCTTTCAGCCGCTCTGCTCCCCAGCTCTGGAATTCTTTACCATCTCACATAAGGAATATAAACTCACTTTCACAGTTCAAGTCCACACTCAAGACCCACCTGTTAAAGACTTGCCTTTTCCATCTGATGGACTTACTGCAATGTCTTCTTTAACCTGTTTTATTGTTGTATGTTCTTTGATTACTTTTACTACTTTGTTTACTTTGTATTTTTTGTAAGGTGTCCTTGAGTGACAGAAAGGCGCCTATGAAATAAAATGTATTATTATTATTACTCACATGTGTTTACGTACCACCATAACATCACAGTTACATCACAGTTACTCACTGGGCATTGAAACCATAACCTTACCACATTCAGAATTTTTGTCTGTGTGCTTCACTGATGGAGGGTGAGGTTTAGGGTTAACCCAACCCTTGCATGCTTTACTGGGTGACCTTTGCAGCAGTTCTGGTTTTAACTGCATTCTCAGTGTTTTTCTGTTATTCCATCTAACCAAACTGTTATACTGTTGTACTGTTATACTGCCAGTGTGGGATTATATCTTGATGTTTTTATTGACTGAATCTTGCATGAAAGACAAGAAAAAAATTACATTTAGATTGTTTCTTTAAGTTTTATTTGTCACATACATAGTCATACACGGTACAACCTGCAGTGAAATGCAATGTATGTACATTTTCTCACTTTACCTTTTACTTTCCAGATATATCATGTACATTTACACACCCAGAATATGAAAGTTAGACCGAGAACACTGGAGAGTGCCTCCACCGAGTTGGAACTAAAATCACCTTGGAAGGGCATTTCCTGTATGTAGTGTTATAGGTTTCACACTAGAGGGTGCTACAGTGCCATGTACTTAATTCCAAACAACGGTCAGAGGAAAAAGGAGACGAGGAGGAATGTAAGCGGACAGGCTGTGATCCAAGAATCGTCAGCATTCGTGTGAACAGAGAAGAATTTCACTAAATAAGCACTGGACCGTTACAGTGTAATACAGTAACTGTAACAAGTGTAAGTCATGAATAAAAGGTAAGGTATAAATACATTATTGATTGTACACCACATAACCAAACCAATAGAGGGCTTAACTATTGTGCTGTATTAATATTAGCAAAGAAATACCCAAGTCCTGGAGATTCTGAATTCCCATATGCAGGTAGCCTCTATACTGTAGGCCTTGATTAACTGAATCAGATGTGTTGGATTAGGGAAGGAACTGATCTCTGAGCTGAACAGTCCTACTGCATTTAAACGGAGTACAGCTGAAAATTAAGTCAAATTTATATAGCACTTTTTACAACAAGCCAATGACCCCCAGGGCAAGGAAAAACTCCCAGAGAGCAATAGGAAGAAATCTTGGGAGGAACCAAGACTCAAAAGGAGGAGGACCCATCCTCCTCGGGCCGACACCGGGTACCACGGTACAAACAGAAGAACAAAAAGTACAAACAGTAAAGAACAAAAAGTCTGTGTGGTTCATCCTCAGTAGCAGTGAGTGAACAGAAAAAGAAAAGAGCAGAAATACTCTGCCATGCATTTAGGCATATCCTTTGAGCTTGCTGTCTGTTTATCATTGTTTTATGATTGTACTATGTTTGAACAAACACACCTGGATTAGTAGTAGATTCAATTTTGTAAGGCACATACCACATATCTTTCCAGTGGGTTTATGGTTAGACGGCTGGGCTGGAATACTCCAGCACTGCACTCTGTTGTAGCTCAGTTCACCTGAGCCTGGAGCCAGTGGGAAAAAGCAATGACTTCACCCAGCTGAGGAAGCTCTTTTTTCAGCACTGCATTCTACAGGGACCTAAGAAATTACTCACAACAACGATGAAACACAAGAGCCTGAGATGAGAGTTATTTCTAGATTGAAGATGCAGGTAGTGAGGGGTATAAAGGCAGCTCTGCTCCAGAAGGGCTATTGTAGAATATAGCTTAAACACAGTCAACTGTACTGATCCAGAAGCTCTTCATTCGTTGTATTGGGTTGGAAGATTATTGTTGGAAATGAATTCTGCATGAAATAAAAGGTGTTGGCCCCGTTTGGGAACAGCCCTAAAGTCTATTAAACAGCTGCTTCATCGTTGCACAGAAGTTGTCTAATCAGAAGGATTGGAATGTGTATATTTATTGAGAGCTCTACTTGTTACTGTCTGATAATGCGTTTTAAATTCTTAGTCTTTTTTCCAATACGTCGTAATTCTACTGCAATAACATTTTGGTTTTTGAGTTCAAAGTTTAATCTTCGATCCTACATTCTGGATGTTGGAGAAATGAGTAAGAAAGAAGTGTGAACAGCCGATACGTATTAGCCAATGGAACCGTCCGAATAATGTGGCATCAACCTCTCTGACCAATAGGAGCGCAGAAAACTGCCTCTCTAGCCCTACATCAGAATATAGGTGAGTTGCATCCTCTACCAGTCACGCGAATCTGTCTCGCGCTCTCAGTTGCTTGATCTTGGAACGTGCGTTTAATCGCAAGCGAATTAAACGAATCGTGTCGGATCGCTGGGTAAGTGATCCTTTCTCTTATAGCTAGATTGTCAGGTAGCATCCAGTCCAGGCGCACAGATGAACTCAACTACGACGCATTTTGTTCGGTTTTATTTTAACGTGGTCTGGTCAGCCTGCTTTTGATCTGCGTTGGTAGTTGGTTAGCTGCCATCGAAGAGGAAGAATATCGGATGTCCATATTTAGGAACAATATAATTTTACATTCCCCTCGGAGTTTGTGCCACTGTTTGTGTGTGTTTCGTGTAAATAACAAAATGTCTGCTCAGGTTTCTACAAGATACAGTCTTGGTAAACATGACGGAAACGGATGGGAAAACTCAAACAAGGCTCAGAACCGCAGATGTTCCCAGCACAGAATCAACAATGGTGGAAGACGTCTTTGACGAAACGTATAAAGAGAGAGAAGGTCCTAAACCGCCTATGGTTGTGGTCTGGAGAAACGTAATTCTCATGAGTTTATTACACGCGGGAGCTGCGTACGGCCTCTTTCTTATACCTTCTGCATCTCCTTTGACTTTAGTATGGTGTAAGTATCGCGTTGGTTACGTATCTTCTTCACTGCGATATTTTCATTATTTGAAATCCGCTTTTACATAAAATCCCATTTGACGCAGTAATGTCCACCCACAGCTGTTCTGTGCTTCCTGATCAGTGCGCTCGGAGTAACTGCAGGTGCGCACCGGCTGTGGAGTCACCGCTCCTACAAGGCGTCGGCTCCTCTCCGAGTGTTCCTCGCGATCGCAAACTCCATGGCGTTCCAGGTAATCCCCTCCTCCCGAGAAACGCAGCTCGACACGCTACTCTTCGTCTTCCCAGCTGCCGTGTCTGTTGATTTATATGTGCAAATGCACCTGAAGCAGCTCGGTTCGTTAACAGGTTTTGTAGATGCTTAGGGAAGGCTGTGCTAGGCTCTGTCCCTACAGGTCTAGACATAATACCATTTTATTTTGTTTTTTTTTTTTTTTTTTTTTTTTTTTTTTTTTTTTCCCCCTCTATTACCTGGAAAGGTGTTTGCCTCACTGAAGGATGTTTACTATGCACTGATTGGCAGTTAAACTCAAACTACATTGTAACATTCATCAAGAAGGGTGGTGTGAATCGTACTGACATTTATACGTTTTTTGCAAGATGAGGTATTGGAACTACACAAAGGGCTCGTTCTTTATACATCTGAATTATTTGGATGAACTGGCCATATCTCACAAATCCACTCACTTGTAGAATGTAGACTAGTGCTAATAACATGTGATTGGGTCTTGAAATGGGGTTGGGAAGACTCGTATAACGGAAGCAGAAGTTTAATTTGTCTTGCAGAGTGGTCTAGTATCTGAACCACCATTTACTCATGGACTTTGCAGTTTGCAGTCCTGTTGATTCCTGTTTACATTGAAGGTCACCCAAACTTGCTATAGTGCCCCATGGCACTGTCTGTTTGAAAGATTTGAGGTCTGAGTAACCGGCGGTTAGGGTTCTCTCCGTCAAGGTCTGAACAGGCCCTTTGCCTGCATCCTGCCACTGGACAGGACGTTACATACATCCCATGCATTACATTCCTTACAATGGTATTCAAATATTTTACATTTTCTTTGTTTTGAGTAGTTGGAAAATGTCTGGATTAATAATAAAAAAACTTATAGAAATGAAACATTCCATTCCAACGTTCATCTTCCAGTATATAGAAAAGCATCTAAAACGTGTTAGAAATGAACACCAAAATGTTAGAAATATCCAACATACCCAATATGTTGGATGCACAGTAAAACATTTAGGAATACATCTTATTGAATTTGGTCTTGTATGAGTAATTAGGAGTACAGAATGAATGATTTCCCTTCGTAAAGGAAGATGGCTTTGAGTGACTGATTCTTTTCTTTGACCAGAATGATATTTATGAATGGGCTCGAGACCACAGAGTCCATCATAAATACTCAGAGACTGATGCAGACCCCCACAATGCATCGCGGGGTTTTTTCTTTGCTCACATTGGCTGGCTGCTGGTTCGAAAGCACCCTGATGTCATCGAGAAGGGCAGGAAACTGGATCTGAGTGACCTGAAGATGGACGGCGTTGTCATGTTCCAGAGGAGGTGAGGGGGGCAGGCACAGTGACTCACTAGCAGTACGGCCTGGAATGAAAACCAAAAAAAAGCATCATTTGTTTCTCTTCTCTTTTGAATGTACTGTAGATTGAATTTGTTGACTTTGTACCAAAGGAGAAATGAACACGAGACAAAGGGGGGAAAGGGCATCTCTCTAATCCCAAACCATCACTCTTGTACAGTGCAACAAGCTGGTGCTGCAGTCAGAGAAACTGCATGGTCCTCAAAACCCTGATGATGCAAGAATGATTCCCAACACCTCAGATTTGTTTAACCCCAAAACTAATGTATTAACAGATTCATGTCGGTGTGTTTTGATGGCACAGTAGATTGGTTAAATACACGCTTCATATACGGCAGGACTGAAATGAGCTTGTGTGCCTCACCTACACCCTGAGGCCTGACCTGCCTCACTCAGTCACAGCTCAGCCAGTTTACAATGGAATGAAGTATTTACTCAGTTGGGGTTGTCACTTGCTTTTGTGTGGGGATGTATGTAGCTTCATCTCTGATGTTTCACTTGTAGTTACTGTATGTAAACTCCTCTTACAGACTTTCTGTATGTGAACATTTGCTGCTTCATATTGGTTATAAAGATTCGGCAGTAAAAACATCTTTCACAGAGTTTTTCCACTTGACCAGAAACCATAACATTTTAATGTACAGGTTTGAAAACTGTCTACACTGATGGTTTTGCTTGCAAACATTTGTCAATGTTTTATGCTTTGTGGTTCTGGTGTACCCGGAGGTTCTTTAAACCTTTTTCCTCTTTTAAATGTAAATCCTTTTGACAGTTTGCAAATAATGTTTATTTTGACCCCACTCGTATAGTTTTACAAATTTAAGCAACACCCCTAAACATAACGGAAGAATGTGTTAAACATTGCATGTTTGCATGCAAATTCTGCTAAAATAGAGAGGTTTGCTTGAAATAAGATTTCTAATCTTGCCTTGTTCCTGTAGTGAAGGATCTTGGCGTAACCCTTAGCTTAACCCTACCTGACACTGAGTACTTCATACTTTCATATCCTCTAGATCAGTCAGCACTGCCCCTGTCAGCTAGCAGCACCCTCATGGTCTTAGTTCATGTTGGCCTTCACACTGGTAATCTCAACATATCGGTCCTTCTTGTGATGTTTAAGTACTTCATAGTGTCAGCTGGCCCTTCCTGAGCCCATCCTGATCAGCTGACTGTTTTGCATGCAATGGTTGATTTACTTAAATTCTAAACTGGTTAGATTAAATCGTTACTGTGGATCATGAAGATGCAGAAGCTGTTCTCTCTCCCTCTCCAGGTTTTACAAGCCATCTGTGCTGCTGCTGTGTTTCTTCGTCCCGATGGTCGTGCCATGGTTACTGTGGGAGGAGTCTCTTTGGGTGGGGTACTTTATCCCCACTCTCCTCAGATACACGCTGGTACTCAATGCTACCTGGCTTGTGAACAGTGCCGCCCACATGTGGGGGAACCGTCCCTACGACGTTCACATCAACCCCAGAGAGAACAGATTCGTCACTTTTAGTGCTATTGGTGCGTTGGAACCACAGCTGGGTTGGTTTTGAGGGAAATGATCGACTTCTTGTTTTTGTTGGATTTTTAAGTTCAAGTGAGTGAATGGGGGGGGGGGGGGGAGGGGCTGCTTTTTTTTTTTTTTTTTTTTTTCTCCCCCCATTTTCATGATTTCTGGTCGTTTTGAAAGTGGCTTTTTAGGTAGAAAACTAGTCCTTGCTTCTTTGTACTTTCAGTAAAACTTCTTACAAACTATTCGCTTTCAGGTGAGGGTTTCCATAATTACCACCACACCTTCCCTTACGACTACTCCACCAGCGAGTTCGGCTGCAAGCTCAACATGACCACCTGCTTCATCAACCTCATGTATTTCTGCGGCCTGGCCAGAGAGTGCAAGCGTGCGTCCAGAGAGGCTGTGTGGGCCCGAGCACAACGCACCGGAGACGGGAGCCACAGGAGCGGCTGACGGGTACTGAAAAACAGCTGGCCGCCAGCATGCCAACAGCAGGGAGTGGGCAGGGACAGGAGACTGGCACACTTATCCTGCTCACTTGATGAAATAACATGGATCCACAAGTCCAGTAAACGCATCTTCTGGGTGTATGTGGCAAACAATTTGTCTCTTTTGTTTTTCTCTAGATTGCAGCAGTGGCTCCTGGTGTACAGTTCTGTTGGTGCGGCCGTGTCCACTGCCTGCGAGAGAGATTGGTGCTGACTCACACAGCCTCCTCCCCTGCCACACAGCCAATCTGCAGCTGAGCAGTTCTGGAGAATCTTGCCCATATACATGCAAATGTAGAGAATTTAACAGGTTTTGCTCCTCACAACTTCCTGATGGAGCGAGTAGTTCTGTATTCTGATGTTTGTGTACCCAGACTTTCCTTTTGCCTGTATGATCATAAATAATATATAAAAATATGCTGTTGTCTAGCAGTCATATGTAGCGTGGAATTTGATATCTAGGGGGTTTTTTTGTTTTGTTTTGTTAAAGTGCATTAGTGGAAACCAATTACACTGGAAATAAAGTTCCATCACAGTTTTATCTGGGCTGAACATATCAGTCCTCTACCCATTTTGAAAAGATTTAAGATGGAGATTAATTATGACAAAGAATTTAAAGCTTTGGACAATCCACAACATTAAAAAACAAACCATTAAACAGTCATTTAAAGTTGGTGATAAGATGGGCTGGTGCTGGGTGTGTGTGACTGGGGCTCGAGCTGCCCGCACCACACTGAGCGCCTCGTTTATCCAAATTTTGAGTTATCTATTATTCAGACAAACTAATATGCTTTCATGTATGTGAAGGTGCTTCTTAAATCTCTGTTCTTCTCTTTACTGTTTTAGGGTCGGCATGTACTTGCATGAATGTCTGTGAGGATGTTTGTACAAAAGGCTTCTTGTCTTAGTCCCTCACCTCTAATAGCGTAGTGGAGGAAGTGTTTTGGTCGAGTCTGTCTGACCCAAACCCTGAAGGGGTGCATGACTGCAGTCTGTGCAGTTTTTCTTATAACAGTATTGAACATGTTTTTGTCAGATTTGTAAGAAATGAACAATGACCATAACCTTTTTTTTTTTTTTTTTTTTTTTTTTTTAAATAAATATCAGAACTAAAATGTTTCTATTTGTTTTTTCTTCATAATAGATCAAACTATTGTAAGGAAATTATTACATATAACCACCATTCAACATTTCATTTCCAATTACATTAGAACACCACCACCACATAAGTCTACGCTGACATGGTTTTTCCTCACACCACCTTGACTCTCAGCTGTGTTTTGTAAAGACTGTCATCGGTGTCACAGTTTAATAACTGCTGATATATAAAGGAACCTTTTATATAATTCTGGGAGAACAAAAGCAAAGACCTGCACTGGTTCTTTGGTTAAATCCCAGGTCATCCTGTGGCTTTCCTCAGTCTTATTTTTAGGCATCTTTGATTAACCCAGTTGATCAGTGCAGGTGTAGCATGATCGAAAGTTTCTTTGCTGTCAGTAGTAATCGTGCAACCTCAGAGTAAGCCAGACAGTGTCTGACTAAAACAATCATATTATTACTTAATGAACCTGCTGGGTTAACCCTAACCCTATACATCCACAGCATGGCCTGATAAATTCAGGAAGTAACACAACCAAGACTTGTGTGACTGGTCGATCTGGGAACCTCTCCGGTATGAACGTCACCTGTTTATTCACCACATTAAATTGGTACATCGATGTGTGATTTTAGTCTGTGCATGGGAAACCGTCTACAACGTTCCCAAAATCTGCAATATCCACTGTTAAACCAGTCAGGCTACATATACATACTCTGTATATATGAGTTAAAAAAATCAGGAAATGTCAGAACACATTGAGATTAATAATGGAATGTGAAATGGTTGAATGCAAAAAAAAGACAAAAACACTATCATATTTTGTGAAATATGATAATAAAAGTGAAAGCAAGTTGATAGTGAATGCATAGTGAAAATATGAAGGTTTGTTGATCATTCACACAACTTTAAACTTGCTTTACTCTGCAAGTTTAGAGGTGCATACAATTACCGACAGTGCTTTGATTTAACTTCACATGATGACAATTTCATGGAGCCTATATGTTCTGCATTTTGGCAGAACTGTGTAAAATAGATCAGAACTGTGTCAGATCAGATCAGCTGTGTGGAAAATGGGCATACAAGTAAACACGTGAAAAACATTGTACTCAAACTCCATCACCTTTGATCAGAACGAACCTGAAACCAACGGCAAACACAATTCTAACTTTTTGGAGGGGCCTCCCTTTTCCCCTCCAGCTCCTGTGGGGGAAATACTGTGTTCCCAGGACAGTGTAGAGAGGTTATACTGAGGTGTTCCCAGGACAGTGTAGAGGTAATCCCTCAGTGTCCTGGGTCTTCCCTGGGGTCTCTTCCCAGTCGGACATACCCACCCACAACCAGGGGGCTTCTGGAACAATCGCCCGAACCACCTCAGCTGGCTCCTCTCAACGTGAAGAAGCAACAGGTCTACTCCAAGTCTCTCCCGGATAACCAAGCTCCTCACCCTGTCTCTAAGGGAGGATCCGGCCACCCTGCAGAGAAAAGCTTGTTTCGGCCACTCGTAAATGACCAGTAAATTGAGAGCTTTGCCTTTTGGTTCAACTCCCTCTTCACCATAACAGACCGGTACAGGATCCACAACACTGTAGATGCTGCACCAATCCACCTGTCAACTTCTCGCATCATTCTTCCCTCATGAACTCATGAACAAGATCCCGAGATATCATAACTCCTTCACTTGGAGAGGAAATTCCACTATTTTCAGGTGTACAGGCTACATACTTATGAAATGTACAGTGTTTGGGTTTTGCTTAAGTTTGGCCTCACGAACATCATCAAGTGTCCAGCAGTAGCCTGCCAACATAGAGCAGATACAGTCTCCTAGGCAAAGCTTTTTCATACTATATATAATGATGTACAAGTATACTGGAATAAGAGAATTATTGCGTGGTGGAAGAATTCAGAAGACTTGTCTTCATCATGCAAAAATACATGATAGGCATATTTTTTGCAGGAAGCAAAATCATTGACCGGTGTGATGCACTAATACATTTTTATATTTACAGGTGTAACATGAATGATGTGTATGTAAATTAACTTTTTTGTGTGTGGTAACTTATATAAATATAAAATTAGATTAGCAGTCAAAAGTTTGGACTCACCCTTTATTTTTAATGTAAAAAAGCAGGGAACATATCAAATCAGTGTAATAACATATATAGTAATGTGATTTATGTAATAACATGATGTGATTTATGTAACAGTCAGTATTTGTTAGATTTTAGAATCTTGGAAATATCCTCCTTTTACTCTGATCCCAGCTTTGCACACTCTTGGTGTTTCTCTTAACCAGCTGCTTGAGGCACCACCTGTGATGCTTCGCCATCAGTCTGAACTTAAGTGTCACTCTGGTTAAGAGTGTCTGAGAAAAAATGGAAATGGAGGAGATTCTCACACATGCAAAGCACTTGTAGGGTGAGTAAGATTCTGAAAGAAAACTATTTGCATCTAAAAGTGTGTGGACGCCGAGTGCGCTTTTGTAAATCAATTCATATTTAGGCCAACACCTTTCCCAATTTATTTTAAAAGCAAATATAACTGTAATCTATCAGATTAAAAGGAGCAGTCAGTGATATCAGACTACAGAACTCGGAGGACATGCCGTCAGACAATGTGGAGGGAAATCCAGCCTAACGACTTTGAATGAACAAATGTTGGCATATTGAACTCGGCTGTGAATGAGACTCTTTTGGTGATCTGACAGGGTTCGAAATGTAAACCAGAGTTAATATGAACCAGAATGCATTCGCTAATAGCACTTAGTCTACCATAAAAATCACAGCCCACACTACACGCACGCGCGCGCAGGCACGCACCCAGCCACCCACCCCGCGCGGGCAGGCACAATTCGGCACAACCCGTGAGGAGATGTCACGTCATACAGCGAGAAGGTTACTATAGTTCATAACCTCTTGAGGAAGCTCCAGAGCCGAACTGGCTACACCGTCTGATCAAAACGAGCCAATCAGCGAAGGTCCAAATTCTTGTATAACTCCCGTAGACCAATCCCGCCCACTGGCTCTTAAATTTAGACGTGCAGCTCCAGGCTGCGCACACCGGTCTTTCGTCTATGGTTTCCGATGGTATGTTGCCTTGAGTTCGCAACAACGGTTTTTGCCCATTACACACAACGTAGGACCACAGCCTTAAATATTTATCTAGAAAACATGAACCTTTTGCGTTAAATAATCCTTCCAAGTTTACGAAAAGTAAATAGTCTTTGATAAAATAGATTAGATAAACGTGTATTTACAGTCTTGCCGAACCCTGGCTCACGCTTCGCTGAGGTGGCATGAACTGTCCATTTGTAGTATTGAAAGAACTGGTCATTTATTTCTGGTCCCTGGTGGGGAAAGGGGTCTCCAGAAGAGATTTCAAAAACGTTCTAGATCAACTGACGTCACCAACCCCCTCTAGCGGTAGACGAATATCCCGACGTCACTGTTCCCGCATGTCTTAAACATGCCGCCACAAAGCAATCGAAAAATATAATGTTATTTAAGATTTAGTTTCTACAGATAGAGCAGTACCGGATATCTGTTTCCTGCTGTTCCCATTCAGACCAACGCAACACGCGGCTTGTGAGGGTCTGGTTTAGGGTAACCCATCTTGTGATGGTCTCACTGCAGCATGTTACATCGGCCAGAAATACCTCTACACTTACTTCTAGTACTGAAGGTAAGCACGGTCACATTTTTAGACAGACTACCTAATTCCTGTACATTCCCTTTGCTCTCGGCTACAAAAGTGAGCATGTTTTACTTGTGCAGTTTAGAGGAGGCTCAGCTGAATTTGAAAAATGCATGTTCATGTCTGAAACACCCAGAACTGGAGCTGGATGCCTCAACCAACTGCACTAGTACATTCTAAATTCCACAAATTCTAGAACATAAGATTTTCCTGGATTATTTAATCAGGTTTGGCTGTACATTAGACAGAAAAAGGTCAAACATTATACGAGGTTCAGATGTAGATGCATTCAGGGATCTTCAGCACATCAAACCACAAAGGAAGCTGCACCACAGCCCTTGGAGGAGTAGGAAAGCTGAAGGTTTACAGTAAAACTGGCAGCATTAAACACACTGGGGAACTCCTGATGTAACGCAGTGAAAGATTTAGACCAAACCGTTTGATCATATGAATGCCTTGATCCTTCAAATCACCCCCCCCCCAAGAAAATAATTTTAAACACATTTCTCAAACATACACAGCACACACACTTGGACCAGCTACCACAGTGCACCCAGTGGCACTACAGTGGCAAAGGAAGCATTCACTGCTTTCTGGTGGTGTTCTCCTGTGGTGGGCTGAGGTCACAGTAGGGTTAGGACTAGGGTTAGGGTTAGGGTTAAGGTCACACCAACTTCCAAGCTTCACTAAGCCTCAATTAGGGAGGACGTGGAGATGCCCCACGTGGAGACGCCCCATTAAATCTGCTCTGAGACGAGCAGCATATTCTTGGACTTTAGGTAACGTTGAATAAAAAAAAGGTTTCTGCTAAAGGAGGTACAATAGTTTTCAAAATATTTGGGGAAACTTATAGCAATCACAATCATGTCTAACAGTGTAAAGCTACTAACTGGGAAAAAGATAGACACAGCAGTTACAAGATGGGTTTGAAGTGATTGTGTATAAGAATCCAAGTTTAATTTTAGTGCTGATCCCAGACTTAGCTTAGAAACCACAAACGTAGCTTTTGGATATGTACTTCTGCAGTGACAAAGATCTGCATTTCAAACTTGAGCTTTTGGAGTGGTGCCAAGAACCTTAAACACATTTAAAGTGAGTCTTCAGACAGACCCTCTTCGTCCACAGCTGACAGGCAGTGAAAAAAACTACAGCAATACACAACCACTCTGTTCCAAAACAGTCTCATACAAACATCTTTGAGACGAGGTGAAACACAAAAAACAAACAAAAAATGGACAGACCAGCATTCAAAGAAGAGGTCAACAGAATATAAATATAAATATGTTCATATCTCATCCGATGTGTTTTTCCTCCCCATTTGATTAATACTCTGGTAGGGTTCATGTCCTGCACATGTCCTGCATGTCCGTCAGACACCCAGCTTGTTGGCGATGGTCATGAGCACTTTGAGGACAGGCATGAAGGCAGAGATCTCACTGAAGTTACTACTGCTCACCACCTGTGTGTGCACCTCCAACCCTCGCAGGTAGTTCTGTCTGGCCACACAGCCGCTGATCTCATGCAGCCCTGCCAGGATGCTAGGAGAGAGCTGTGGGAGTGGGAGAATACGACAGGACGTGGATGTGATGTAACAGACTACATGAGAGCCCCTACCCCACGCATCCCAAACCATAGGACACACACATATCTTCTACATGTTGGTGTAGGTGTAAAAATGTTTTTGGTGGACTGTTGACCAACATGAGTTAATCTTGGATTCTTACCACCTGGTCACGGAGTTTCTCATACAAGCTGCTGATACGTTTTGAAGAGTCGTCAAGTTTCCTCTTCGTTTGCTGCAAAAGAAAGTAATAATATGCATCAAGTAATACAGTACGACACGGTATAACAGTACAGTATGACGAGTTAAAATAATACAGTAGGACACGTTATAAAATAGTACAGGTTTGAATATTGAATTTATATCAAAACCACCAGAACAATCAAAATTTTATTAGTAACTAACTTGTCAATTATTGCAGTTAAGTGTTTTTACAGAGTCACAGCGTGGGTACAGCGAGTTATAGTTTTACTAAGTCTGCATTCTTGGGTAGAGAATATTTATAAAACTAAAGCAGCTCTAACTACTTCAGACTCTACACGCTTCAAACAACAGGGTTACTACTCTACAGTCCTGACGCTGCAGTAACACTGATATACTAATATACCAACATGCCACTGAGTGGACACTGAGCGCTGGGCTACTCCCAGGTCCTGCACTAGAAAGAGTCTCGGGCCCAGAAACAGTGTAACGGTCAGTGCTGCTCTAACCGGCCCTCAGAGCTTCAGCGGTCAGCAACGTACTATTGACGAGGGCCAATACCCTGCCAGGCAGTTACTATTATACCATTCCTACAAGACGAGTGCGAGTGTGTTTGTGAGCGGGTGTGCGTTTGTGTGTGTGGGTGCGCATTTGTGCGTGTGTACCGGATCTGTTGCTGCCAGCTGACAGCGCTGTACTAAGCCATCAAAGGTGCTCTTCAGGATCAAGTGCTCTGGAGGAATTTCTCTCTGCTCCACTCTCTCTGCAGGCAGATGCTGAAGAACCTGAGAACACGTGCACACACACATTACACTATAAAAACACTCCTCACCAACTCTTACACAGTAACTAACATCTACAAGATCTTTCATGTGTATGTGTATGTGAATCTGTCTACACCCATGTGTATTCAGGGTTTCCTTCTCACCTGCAGGCTGGGCTCCTGGGGGCCTGTGGGAGGTGCCTGACCTCTGTTGTGAGGGAGGGATGTCTCAGCAGGTAAACTCATCACAGGTGCAGTGATTGGAGCAGGAGGCATATAGTCACCAGGCATCTGCACAACATTAGACAACATATCATACAACATAACATTACCAGTTTTCCCAAGCTTGTTTTCTAAAACCACTGTAGTGTTAAAGGTTTATTCCTCATGCTCTTAGGGAGTTTTTCCTTGCCACTGTCGCCCTGGACTTGATCACTGGGGGCTTGGACTCGGACACTTGTAAAGCTGCTTTGAGACAATATCTGTTGTAAATGGTACTATATAAATAAAATTGATTTGATTTGAAACACCTTTTTACTTCTGGGACCAGCACGTACTGCAGGTGGGTCGTTCCATCCTTCATGGGCACCTGAACCAACAGAAACACAAAGACACAGAGTAAATGATCCAGAAACACAAAGTAAATGACCTAAGGGTTAAATCACCTCATCTGACTTCAGTTAAGGAGATTTACTCTCAATAGTTCTCTTGTGACCAACAACAAATTAAAGGTAAACACACCATACACGCACATGCACGCTCACACACGCATGCACACATGCACAGTAACATGCCAATAAGGAAGACATAATTGCACTTTCCTGATAAAGCATTTCAAAACATACATCAAAGCACAACACGCTCACGCACACACACACACGCACCCTCCCTCCCTGTCACCTTGTTCATCACTATGTTCTGTGAGCCACGGGAAATACCCTGCAAGTCAAACAACACATGAACCATCAAACCTTCACAGTGTTTCTCTGTCTGACTCGTTATCTGGATTAGAGTTTTTCCACTAAAACCAAGATGAAAACACAGGCTTAGAAACAGAACTGGAAACCCACTGCCATGAGGACTTAGGGTTAAGCCAACCCTGCAGGACCAGGACCAGAAGCACTGGTTTAGAAAAAAAACCTCTGCCATTTCCCTCACTATACTCTGCTCACAGATGCCGACACACCTTATCAGACCTTATCAATTGAAAACATTGAATTTATCGTCTTGAAATCAGTGATAAACTCTTACCTAAAGAAATGAGTCCCAATGCAAAGTTCCAGCTGGATTATCAGTGAACAAATTAATTATTTGCATTCTGACCAGGATAGTTTCTATATACATATACAGGTCAGTCGATTTATACTCTACGGCTATGTAGAGGTGTATTCACTCATCACAGCTTCACAAAAGAAAACCTGTTAAGCAATTATGTTAAAACTATTCAAACACTGTTCATATTTGCTGCATGTCTCACATGTTTTGTTCGGAAAATGTCTGCTTCTCCATAAAGAAAATAACTGTTTTTAAACCTGAATAATATAGTCACCTCCCTGCCCTATCAAACCATCCACCCTCCGTCTAAACCCTACAGAATGTTGTGTAGTTTTGTATCTTCGGTGGGACGTCCATGGAAGCTCTTTTATTGCCTTTGCAGGTGTGTGTGTGTGTGATACCTGTTGGAGGTGGAGGAACAGTGGAAGCAGTCAGGCCCTTTATCCCTGGTGCTCCAGGTCCTCCGGGGGGGTAGTTTGCTCTGGCAGAAGGAAACACAGAGCTGGGAGGTGGAGGGGCAGCACCCTGTGACTGAGAGGCACCTGAGTACATGGGCACGGATCCCCCAGGCAGAGCAGAGGGGGGCTCTGGAAGCATGGAGGAGGGCAGAAAACCAGGTGCTGGCAGCCCAGAAAGAGTGGACATCATGGGCATAGGAGTAGGCACCATGCCTCCTGGGGCAGAGGACTGTGAAGATGTAGGGCCAGACAGGCTGGAGGGGGGCAGGTTTAGGCCAGGTGTGAAACACAGGGGAGCTTTTGCTGGCTGGGAAGGAGGCCAACCTGGGGGAGAGAGTAAGAATCCAGCACTGAGTGAATGGAGAGTAATGAATTCCTAACAAACAAACACAAGGGTTATGGTTATCCCTAATGAATGAAGTAGCAAGACTGCACGCTAATTTGACTTGTACCTGGAGCTACAGCAGAGAACTGTGGGTACACAGGTCTGCTGGCCTGGCAGGGTGCACCTGGAGTGGGTATAACTGGCTGCCCCAACCGGAACATCTGAGGGGACACTGAAGGGTATTGCCCCTGAGCAGGGGAGAGAACTGGTGTGAGCCACATGCTCTAAATATGCCCCTCAAAGTAAAATACCTGTCTTCCATTCTAAGAGAAAGATACAATACTGTACAAGGAAGATGAGTCCTTGGCAGGTCTTTGTGTGTGTGTGTGTGTGTGTGTGTGTGCGCAAGTGTACAAGTGCGAGAGAGAGATGTGATGAGTATGAAGAAGATGGTAATTCAGTCTCACCTGTGATGTGTTCATTACTGCATTTGTATCAGGGCCAGGGGCAGCCTGTTCTGGAGGAGATCGAGCTGTAGAAGAAGTGGACATCTGTGCAGGAGCCCCTGCACCCTGAGCATGGAGCAGGCGCTCTCTCAGGCCCTGAACAACAGTCTGGAAATGAGCCACACACAGTCCCTCAGCAAACACATACTGTGTGTGTGTGTGTGTGTGTGTGTGTGTGTGTGTGCGCGAGCGCGCGTGCGCATGTGTACGCCATACAGATGTATGGTCATGTGAAACAATTCGAACACCCCATGAAATATTTAGTTCTTTATTGAGAAACAGACACATCAATATTTCATCTTCGTTCCAATAAACATCTACAGATAAAGGTGAAGTAACTGCACCACATTTGCAAAAAAACCCAACAAAAAAACAAACAAACAAAAAAAAGCCACCAAACATGCCATTGAAGAAAAGGTTAGAAGACCCTAACCCTAACCCAACACCCTAACCCAAACCCTAACCCAACACCCTAACCTAACCCCCTAACACTAATCCTAACCCCCTAACACTAATCCTAACCCCCTAACACTAATCCTAACCCCCTAACACTAATCCTAACAACACCCTAATCCTAATCCTAACAACACCCTAACCCTAACACAAGCACTTTCTGATACAGTGAAGAATTCATAGTGGATTCTATGAGAAGTTTGCCAGGCCCTGCTGCAGCAAAGCAACCCTAAACCACAACACCTCCACACCATCTCCATGACACCTCCACTTCTGCTTCACAGCTGGGATGATGTTCTTGTGCTCAAATACTCTGTGTGGTTTGCACCAAACATGTCTTCTGTTACTGTGCCCAAATAATTAAACTTTTAATTAAACCAAACTAATGTGAGGGTGAGGATAAGGGTTAGCGTGAGGGACAGGGTTAGGGATAGCCTCCTCCAAATTCCTCTCAAACCGTGGTTGAATCACTTGCAGTTAAGGTTGTGATTCTAGTTTTAGGTGTTTTAAGTCGTAATAAATATGGAGGAGCCCTAACTTTTTACTCACAAGAAAATTGCATTTCTAATCATTACATTTTACAAATATATTTTTTTATATCCATATGTTTAAATATGACAAAGACAAAGGTTGTCATGGAGACCCCCGTTTTATTCACATGGTGTGTGTGTGTGTGTGTGTGTACCTGGTTTGATTTCTCAGGCAGGTAGCTGAGGGCAGTTTCCAGGTCTCCCTGAGAGGCCAACAAAGTGGCATAATGAAGGAGTTTGTCTGCCAGAACCGAACTCTGTACTGTAACTTCACTGTTACGCAAGCGTTCAATAGATTTTTGTAACACCATCACTTTCTCCACCAAATCCTACAGGAAGACGCATGGAACACACACACACACACACACACACACAAATGCATGCGGGTTACATCAGTTACAATATCGATGCCGATTTTGAAACATTTTTGTGATATGGTGTGTGCAGGTGTGCATTTGTGAACTTGGGTGTATGAGTGTACAGTTGGTATGTGTGTGTGTGCGCTTGCCTCCAGTCCCAGAGGAGAGCAGCACTGTTTCTGGGAGGTCCAGCACTCCACCAGTTTGTCGATGTTGCCAGAGCAAATGTAGCACAGACAGGCCTGCACACGCCGAGTCTCTGTGCGCCCGGCCTCAAGCCGCAAACCCAGAACATCTGTGCATACACACAATACACATCATATACAAGAACTGCAAAAGTGGTGTCAAATCAACACAGGACTGCAGACAAGGTCAAAGGTCAAACTTCATACCACAAAGTGAAGCAAAATCCTCAGGTTTTGCGTAGGTCAGCAGGACCGCTAACGCTTCCTTCCAGTTATCCAGCTCACAGCCCTGGACGACGTCCTTCCAGTTCTGCATCACCACTGATGAAATCAGCTACAGCGCAAATGCCACAGGGGGGTCGACCATCAACACCCATACAGAACCCTTTTATTATTTATAACCCCGTGCTTTATTACATTTACTGCATCAAACCACCATACCAACCCTCTTCTCCAGCTCCACTCTACCCAGAACTCTCCACAGCTCTCTACCCAGTCTCTCTGCAGCTCTCTCCTGGTCCAGACCTCCTTCTGTCTTATCTTGACCAAGAACCCTTTGCTACCACTGTCCAATCAAAAGTAACCACCTGCTTGGCATCCCCCCACCATAAAAACAGACACAGGATCTCACAGTCATGTACGGGAACTATTAACCCTTTGTGGTGGGGCATAGCCCAAGTGACCATTGTGACTTTATAACCCTGATCTTTGTGAGATCAAAGTTTTGTATAGAAGTGGTGGTAGATGAACAGAGACCAGTGTTTGGCCTACAGTAGATTTGCAAAAGAGTATGTTGCAGAAAACAAGAACCTACATGCTTCTGGAGTTTAGCACTAACTCCCCTGTTAACGCTAATCCAACTTTCTTAATACAGATTAACAGTCTTCAGTAGTGTATACATATTATTCAAGAGTTCTTATTAACTCTGCAGCAGACATTTAGGAGCTGAAGTGGAAACCACAAAGCAGGGATCCAACTTCTGCAGAATGGTATGTGTTCAGGGGAAGGTGAGCAGTTAGATTATAAAGGACCACAGAAGACCTGGATGAGGAATGAAACTCTGGACTTAAACCCTGGTAAAGGCGTGTGGTGCTGCTGTTACCATGGAGATGCGGTTGGTGTGCTTGCTGAGGTATCTCTGCTGGGTCTTCTTCAATAGCTCCTCCCCCCCGCTGATTGACAGGAGGATGGCTTCAGCAAAGCGGCCATCATTAAGACATAGATCAACAGCTCCCTCAAAGTTTCCCACCAGCAAAGCCTGGCTGATGAGACCATCTGTATCTACATCATACAGGGAATAAACCCACATATGAAGAGTTTGTGTCTCCGTAATAAACCTGCCCTGCAGTGTGTGTGTATGTGTGTGTGTGTTTGAGCACCTGTATGTGTGTGCGATTACCTGCAGACACTGGGATGTGGAAAGGTGTTTTCTCCTTTGGTATGTGACTGAAGGGGTCAGCTGGGGATTGTGCATCCACACCACCCTCATCTTCCCTCTGCTTAAACACACGCAGCTCAAACAGCTAAAGGCTCAACAGAGCATCGTTGCTGCGTTTCAGTAATAAAGTCCGTATTTGTTTTCTGACAGGAACATGGCTTATGAGTTGTTACACAGAGGCTGGATGTTCCCGGCCCTCTACGGTAACCGGTGCTCTGCTGAGACTGACCTGAGAACAGAGAGTCTGCATCTTCTCGGCCAGATCACCCATATCCAGCCCGTGACCATTGGGGAGCCTCACCTTCCCCAGGGATGAGGAGATCTGCAGGGTTAATTAGCACAGTACCCGGATCAGTACCCAGACCTGCAGGACTAGCACAGTACACAGCCAAACAGTCATTTAACACGTACAACTAGAGCGCCGCACACACACTGCTGTAGGCACCTTTTTCTCCAGCTCATCTTTGCGGTATCCCAAAAGACGCAGGAATTTTACACGGGCTTCCTCTTCAAAACTGACCTTTGGACACAATGAGAGGGATGAACACGCATGTGCTGGCCACCAGGTGGCAGTGTGACGACACCGTCACTGAAACAGCTTTAACCACCAGGTGGCAGTGTGATCTCATTATTGACAGAATCATTACCAGTAGGAACCTCCAGATGTCCTGCTCTGCACCAGAGGGGGCGCTAGAGATCTTGCTCTGGCAGAAGCTGACAAAGGCCCCAGACTGCAGGGTGGCTTGGAGCTGCCTTGAGCGCTGAAGAAATTCCGTCTCCGTGGTTACCTGACTGATGTACACCTGTCGGGGTGACAGCTGTTGTAAAGGCTGGAGGTTCTCAAACGTCACCAGCTTCCCACCAAACTGAGACAGAAAGGGAGACAAGTAGGTCGATTAAGAGGCTTAACTTAACAGTGATCACGCAACAGTTTCAGGATAAACTAGCAGACAACAGCAGAGGCGTCATAATCTCCACTTATAAAGGGTTAGAAAGCAGTAATGTTTATATGAGTAGGGTTATAAAGGGTTAGGGTTAGAAAGCAATAATGTTTATATAAGTAGTTCTAAGATTTTGGGATCTTCTGGACCTGAAGGTGTACGCTTGGACCTACAGCAAAAGAGGCTCCAAGGGGTCTGCGGACCCATTTGGGTGGAGTTCTGAGTGGAGGAATGATGGTGGCCGTGGCTGCTGGTTGGGGCACCTGCAGCGGTGGGAGGGTGTGGTCTGTACCAAAGGGCTCAGTGGTGTCGAAGGAAGACGAAATCTGTTAGAGTGAAATACAGACAATTTGTAGTAAAAGACAGATCATTCAGAATCCAGAACAGTGGAGGTATTTTTAACACACAAAATTAATGCAGCTACAGTGTTGGCTAGTGTTAGTCAGACACCTCTCACTCATTTTACTCATTACTCATATTTTGGCTGGAATTTATAGACGGGGAGTTGGTCACCCTCACTGAATTATGAGATTTATAGACGGATCGGACCAACCTCACCGAATTATGAGATTTATAGACGGATCGGACCAACCTCACCGAATTATGAGATTTTCACTGAAGGGGTCCTTGAATACAACTTTTACATCACAATGTCTGTCTCACTTGTAGTTGCCATTCAGTGTTCGCTAGTTAAGGTAGCATGTACATAGACAGTGATGTTTTACTAATAACGCCGTATCACCTCCTTTACAACACTGAGAAAGGACAGGCTGCTATAGGCCCGCCCATGTAGTGAAAATCACAAATTTCATTGGTCAAATTTACCGGTCTTTTGCTAATAGGCTTAGATCACAGAACCCTTCAAAATCTCGCCTGAAGAGAAACGTAGGCACATAAGTCATTTATTTATAAAGCACTTTTTACAACACAGGATGTTACAATGCACCTTCACAAATGTATAGGTCCAGATCTCTAATGTGCAAGATGACATCAGTGAGTTGTTATTAATGCACATCTTTGATTGGTTTCACACACATAGAGATGTGTCCTATAGTAACCTTATTTACATTTGACTTCTTCCAGACATTCTCCAGAGCGACTTCTAGATCAATAGGACTTCATGTAGACATGTGAAATGGTTATTTCAGTATGACTGCATGTGTGCGAGAGTTGTTTGTACTTTATCAGCTGTGCTGTACTGCTGAGCCTCCAGGCAGCCTCCCATCACGCTGTACACATCGATGTGTCCATCAAATGAGGCGGCAGACAGAAGGGCGGGATTACGTGGACACCACTGCACGTCAAAGCACCATTGATTGGCTGTAGGCAGCTCGTAGATGACCTGCAGCAGGAAATGAGACTTTATGCAATGAAGCCTGTGACTCACAAACATGAGGAGAGATGGGAGAATGGAGAGCTCTATAACAGAGCATACAGAGAGAGACAGGAGAGGTCTATAACAGAGCATACAGAAAGAGAAGGAGAGCTCTGTAACAGACAACAGAGAGAGAGAGGGAGGAGAGATCTGTAACAGAGAATACAGAGAGGGGGAGAGCTCTGTAACAGAGAACGGAGGGGGGGAGGGAGAGATCTGTAACAGAGAATACAGAGGGGGGGTGGGAGCTCTGTAACAGAAAATATGGGGGGTGGGGGTCTGTGTAGTAGGACCTCAGCAGTATTGGGGTTCCAGCAGAGGATGCGGTTATCTTTAGCACTGCTGAGGAGGAGATCTGGATCCGCCTGGCTCCATGAAATAGACAGGATCCCTCTGAAACACACACACACAACCAGGACATGTAAAATTTCTTTCATAAATATGTATGTAAAGTGAACATGTGCACATAAATTACATGGATAGGATATTAACCCGCACATATGACGTATAGTTTGTGAGCCAGTCATTAGAGCACAGCACCACTCCTAATTCTAAACCACAGTTGTGATTTTTACCAACTGGAGGTAAACCAGATGAAGCTGTCAAAACAGCAGCAGAACGTCTTCGGTTGCACACGCCCCGTTCTCTTCTCTTGTGCACACATGCCCCTGTTCTCTTGTGCACATTTAGTGTTGCATCTTGTGACATCACATCTAGCTTTTGCAGTGGTGAGTTCTATGGGTGTAAGAAGGTGGAGACTAAGGATTAAGGGGAGCAGTGGGTCACCTGGTGTGGCGCTCTAGCACTCTGAGAGGGGAGGCAGCAAAGCGAAGGTCCCACATCTGGATGACAGGCATGCGGTCGTCCTCCGAGGCCAGAACCATCTGAGTGGCCACTTCTGGATGCCACAACATCCCTGAGCAGTGCATCTGTGTACAATGCACAGCTTATCAGGCAACAAAGACCACAGATAATATTCTTACAGATCAACAGTAGGAGCCCCAAAAATTAACTTCTAGTGATCCACTGATTCTAGTGTCCAGTGAATGATTCTATGTGGATGCTGATTCAAGAGGTCATGATTCTAGATTCAACAAAATGAGATGGAGGTGTTTCTAGATTGTGAAGTGGATGTGATGTTTCTTCTAGAGCATGTGGTGGATGCCACACTCACAGATTTACAATCTGCTAATTCTGTAGCATGATGGAGAAATGTAGATTCTAGAGAGTGATATGGAGGTCAAGAGTATATTCTAGAACATGCTGTGGAAATGAGAGATATATGATAGAGTGTGATGTGGAGGTGAGGGGTAGATTCTAGAGTGAGGTGTGGACGTGTTATTGCAGACCCACTCGGTTGCTGTGGTCACTGATCTTAATGATGGGTTCGTTCTTCCTCAGGTCCCAGACCACAGCTCTCCCAGCAGGCCCTGCAGATGCCAGGATGTGCTGCACCTGCCTGTTCCAGGCCAACACACTCACATCCTCCACTGGCTGCGCACAGACACATGCAGCATGCACACAGACACAAAACATACACACACGCGCGCACACACACACGCGCGCGCACACACACACACACACACACACGCGCGCACACACACGCAACATTCACGCAGACACACAAACACATTTGCTATTAACAGAGACTGCAGATCAGCCATTTATGCATTAGTTTATAGAGCAAGAGATTGTCCAAGTCCATCCACCCACCCACCCACTTGTCTAGGTGGCAAGGGCAACAGCCTAAGCAGAGGTCCAGGGTCCTTCTCCCCTGCCACCTCCTCTAGCTCCTCCAGGGGGATAGCAAGGCGTTCCCAGGACAGTAAAGAGGTGTAATCCCTCCAACATGTCCTGGGTCTTCACCAGAGTCTCCTCACTATTAGACATGTCTGAAGCACCTCCCTTGGGAGGCATCCAGGGGACATCTGGACCAGATGCCCAGACCACCTTATCTAATTTTTTTAATACGTTCATATGAGGGGGAGCTACATCTTCTGCAGTGCTCTATTCTGCTGGGTGTTACAGCCTTTTGTAAACCACTAGAAGTAGTCAAAGGTCTAGAGGAACTGGGCTCTGAAGAGACCACCAATCTTCAGTGATTTCCAGTGTTAGGTGGTGGACGCTTAAACAAAAACTAGCCACACCTGTACCAAACACTGCCCTATTCACTAGCCACACACCAAAATCAAACACACACACACCTCCCGTATCTCTCTTGCTCTCTCAGACATAAACACATTCTATTACCTAGAGATGCCATAAATGTAAATGTAATGTAAATGTATTACCTCACTCATCTAGGAAACATGAACAGATGGGCATTATTAGATATGTAATATTGATAATTACTATTACTCACAAAACACAGCTTTGCCCCACATTCAAAGTAGCTACTGGAATATTTTCCTCAACACAACCAGCTACAACAGTCAGAATATACACATCCATCAGGGAACATAAAAGAATTACCACAGTCTCACCTGTGACGTTGTGCCTGGTGTCATTGGATTACTGAAACTGTTCAAGTCCCAGATATAAATCTCTGAATCATTTGCTCCAGAGGCCAGTAAATTACTCTGAAAAAGAAATATAATTCCAATATTTGCAATTCTGGACAACTTTATTGATCTAGATTACATGCCATATGTTGAACAAGGCCAAGGCTGGTTCATTTGCAAGTTCATTCAAGTTTCAGTTAGAGTTATTTCACTTATTGTAGATTCATTAGCCCAGAACATCTAAAACATCAGGCCACAGAACCTGCAGCAATGGAAAATAGAACCCAACCTGGCATGTTGGAGTAAGTGCTAGAAACCACAGCTCTGAACATAGAACTGTGGCTGTGGCAGACATGAAGTGTTACCTGGAAGGGGTTGTAGTCGAGGGCACGTACAGGACCGGTGTGTTTGCTGGACTGGCCGGTGATGGGGTCATCTTGGCCGGAGAGGACAACCTCGGGGCTGTACACCGTCAGCACGCCATTCTCCCCTCCACCTACCAGCCGGCCTGAGGAACTCCCTGAGCCAAACGCCACCCACAGCAGACTGTGGAACCTGCACATGGTTCAGACAACAGCAACACAAACCTCACCAGGATTTCATTATTTAATGTTAAACTAGTTTAAAAGTGGAGCCTTCCTGAGGACCAACAGCTGAAACTGCCCTGACAAATTAGACATGTTTATCAATAGTAAGTTTACCAATAGAAAACCAAAGCTGTTAAGCTGGGTCTGGGACTGCTTGGAGGGTGCTCACTGAGGATAACAGCAGTAATGGCCCTTAGGATACGGCCCCCTGCTGGAGAGAAATGCTCCTTAGAAAAACACTGCCACCTCAGTGTGGATTAGCAGATTTGTTGCTCTTGCAAGAACATCTGATGTCTTCAAGGGTGCAGGACTGGAGAGTAATGCACCACCTTTCTGATGTTCTGAAATATAACACAATGGTTCCCATCTATAAAGAAAGCAAGGATGTTTTTATATGTGGGGTAAAGGACTGTTACAGTTACAGCCAACACCAGTCACTGCAGGAAATAGTGAGTATCAAACAGAACCAGTATCTACAGAACACAACAGAACCAGTATCTACAGAACACAACAGAACCAGTATCTACAGAACACAACTGGCATTAATGCCAATTGGATCTTAGAATACAAACTAGATCAACATCCACAGACACCAATCAATGATCACAACTATATAATGTTATGCATGATCACAGACTCTAAAAGTACTTCTAATTTTTTTAATAAAAAAAAACTGCATCAGGATTTAGAGATGAAGCAGGAACAATATGGCCTGTAATCCATTTTGTTGTGCATGTTATTGTACATGTAATTAAAATATTTCATGTAATATTCAAGCTTAGTATCTTGTGTATTGATACAGGTATATACAGGTATAGATACAGGTATATACATATATAGACACAGAAACCATATCAATTAACTAGTATATCGATCATTTGTTTATATCATCCTGATACACGGTGTGAAGTTCTCAGGTTTAGCTGAGCTACTCTCAGGGTCCCACATCTCATCAGCTGCTGACCTGTGTGTGGTGGACAGAGAGCCCCTGAGCTTCATTTCCATAGATGTGTCTGCAAAGTCCATCTCAAAGATCTCCAGAGCTGCTGTGGTGTTGAAGGAAGCATCCAGCTGTTGTGCTGATGTACCTGAACACACGCATAACAGTAAGAGCACAACATCCAAGGCTTGTTTTTAAACAAACTTCAGAACTTTGAAGGACCACTGCCAAAATATTTAGCAATTCAGAGCACACATAACAGAACAATACTGTGTTCTACTTAATCAATGTTCAAATTAATTAAAAATATCAGTGCAACACATGAGGCACAGAACACAAACACAGCCCCACTCATAGATCAACTTACAGCAACAATAACACACACAACCCTACTCAAAGATCAAATTAGAGCAATGATGACACACACTCTCTCTCCCTCCCTCCCACTCGATCTCAAACACACACACACACACACACACACACACACTACCTAAGGCCAGGTAAGCAGGATGGTGTGCTGCAGGGCTCCATGCCTGGGTTGCTGTCCTCAGAATTTCTTTCACTCTCATTTTTCTTCTTATTTTGAAACTAAATTCTTCATGCAACACATGAAGGAATACATCCGCTGTTATTTATAGCCTGATAAGAGATACTGTGGAATGATCATACATGGCCAAAATCGAGGGCAAATCATGCTTTATGTATAAACAATAATGTGTACGCTATACTACTGCATACCGCTAGTAACACTATTTTACAGTGAGTAAGAGCTTCTTAACAACTCAAAAAGGTGTAAATGACGCTCTACTGTACCTGGGATAACTAGCCAACGGATAACAGCCAAAAATAATTGGATGTCGCGTAGTCTTAATTTTAGCTCGCTGTGACTTTATAATATCCACATCGCTGCGGATGTAGGATTATTTAAAAAGTCAGAACGGCAAAATAAATTAATTAGCGAATTAGCATAAGCAGAACAATATAAACTAGAGATAGCTTAGCTACCAGGCTGTTTGACTTCAGATCAATATGCAAGCAACAGCTACACAGACAGACAGAAAGCTTTACGTCTTATTAGCAATTAACGCAAATTCGTCTTAGCGATTATTCACGTTTGATAACAAAGCTTAGCTACATCACTGAGAGTCTTCACTACTCTAGAGAGCTTAGACAAAATACCTTGTATTGACGGATGACTTGTTGCTTTACACTTTAGGCCGGTTACCTGGTTCCCCGGTTAACCCTGGTTATCTATATGCACAGGCCGTAATCACGACTGAAACACATGTTGACGCGTTTCTATCTAATGATAACGTACCTTCCTCGCTAGGTAACTAGGGTTATGCTAGCTGGTTATGCTGGCTATATCGTAAACTACCTGGTTTGACAGCGTTAATAACACAAAACACAGGCGCCCATAACAGACGAATCCAGCTAAAATCCTAAGCAACTGTCTCTCTTTTATATGCATAAATTCCAAAATGTGGGTGCTAAATGTCTGTACTTACAGTTAGTTGGTAGAGATTCAGTCCTCTTTTGATGAGGATATTTCCCTCAGCGACACGCCCAACGAGATCACTGGGATGTGTAGTCCACTACGGTATCCGAGAGCACCCAAAATCACCGGGATGTGTAGTTCACTACGGTAGCCGAGAGCACCCAAAATCACCGGGATGTGTAGTCCACTACGGTATCCGAGAGCACCCAAAATCACCGGGATTTGTACTCCACTACGGTAGACGAGAGGACCCAAAATCACCGGGATGTGTAGTTCACTACGGTAGCCAAGAGCACCCAAAATCCGAAACGTGGATTTTGCAGCAGGGTATAAAGATGATGAACAACAGCATCATACACGTCCATTCATCCATAGGTGACGAATAGTAAGAAAACCCTAGTAGTTAGTAACTCTGAACAGTAATTTTATAACCATGGATAATTATCACATTTTTAGTAAACCTATGGAGAAAATGTTAAATCAAACGACAAATTGAAGGCGTAATATGTAAGGCACATATCCAACAGAATAGCTGAAACGAAATATCTAGAAAGTTCAGTATTTTTTTCCCGGAAACCGAAAGCAACAATAAATATTGAAGTACTTCTGGCGTCTAAACTGTATGTTAACGGGCTTTTAAATGCAAGATACGACTCTTTTGCAGTGAAAATCTCCTTCCTGCAGTAAATCAGAATTCTGCATTGTCTGTGTTCAGGCTTTGGTGACGATTATAACATTATTGATGAATATCATTCTAATATTGGAGATCTAAATGTTGCTTTTCAGCAGCTGCATGAGAAATAGAATCGTCCTGTTAATCTTTTCACATGTATCCAGACTAGAGATTTTACCACAGCCAGGCAGTGTTAATCAATGTGTGAAAGATGGAGGGGGAGGAAGGGGTTAGGGTTAATCTTAATCTCAGGGTTAATCTCTAATCCTAACCTTGTGGTAGTGTACCCTTCCTTCCTTTAATTAATTTTTGTATTGCATCTGTATTTAGTTGAGCATGTATTGCAAATGAGAAAAAACACTACATCACAATGAAATATATAATAAGGTTCAAACCATTAAAGTGAATCATTTTTACTTTATTAGAGAGAGAAATACACACATTACTGAATGAAGTTGTTTTATTATATTTCATAATGTTTTACTGCTTCTGGTTCTTTCTCTGGGTCTCCACCATACTCCAGATAGAGGTTGTTAAAAGGATACTGTTTTGGAGCCTGTAATTGGAAGAAAAAAAAATCTGCTTTTGTATTTTATTGATCAATAAGACAGTAACACCAAGATAGGTGTATGTTTAAAAGTGTTGGCAAGAGCCGATTTAATAATAAGAATAAAACAAAACAGCAACAAAAACAAGTGAATACGTACAAAATTTATATTCTGTGAATAATTGCTTAAGATACACTTGAATCATACCTGAAAGCCCAGCCTTGATAACAGGCATACATTAGTGTTACAACATTTGCATAGTTCTTAAGTGCTATTCATTAAACAATTTGGTGACTAATCAAAAATATTTTAATAAGATTCTGCCTTATCAAGATTCATTCATAATTCAGGAATTAATTAATAATGTGTCCAACAGAAGATTAAGAACTAGTGATATTATATACTAGTGAATATACAAAGGGTGTGTCCTCATTTTTGTAGGTAGACCTCATCCCAAATACCATTAATTTGTGAATATTGTATAAAACTACTTAAATGACTTATGTAGAACATACAAACATCTCACTTTCTGTAGCAGATTTGAATCATTTTAACCCAAGTAATTAAACTAGATGAGTAACCAGCAACACACCTGCTTAAATTCTATTCCTAACAGATCCAAACAACCATAAATTAACCCAGCCACAACTACCATCACATCAGTCTGAATTTGTGCTAGAACTGTCAAGACAACATGAGTGTCGCTCCACACCCAGCAATGTATGAGACTGACATTTTCTCAAAGTTTCACTGGATAATGTGCATCCAGAGTTAAGCAATAATAATATAAAATCTGAAGACTAGTGACTAACACCAAATCTGAGGTTAAATGATATTAATAAATATACTAGTGAACATGAATAACTTTGAAGTAAATTAGTGAATATATGTCACCTTCATGGTGCTCATGATCTTTAGCAACTATAGAAATCAGTACTCATTTTGATCGAGTGGCATCGATATCATCTGAGTCTCTTGCACAATCTGTAATCTGTCTAAGCATCTTTTACAAAACATTGTTTCATATGTTCATCCTTCCCTTGGGCTGTAAAATGAATGACCACCATCCAACCCTAATCCTGACACCATCCAACCCTAACCCTTTCAATCTTACAGGATCGGTGTGTGCAAAAACTTTCACTGCGCTATACTGCACAGAACATCACACAGACATTTTCTGAGCATTTAAACCAATTCCATACTTGCAGCGTGTTTTTGGTACTGGATGTTGGCCTCAACACTCACCACTGGCTGGTAGGCAGGAAACATCTCGCCCAGGCCAAACATGACCAGCATGAAAGTGAAGAACCCCACCAGGGTTTTAGACATGGTTGACCAGTCCACAGGGCTGGGGGATGTATCCACTCTGTTTCTGGTGAACATATCAAAGTCCCAGTGAATCTATAAATACAGGCAGAGAAGAGAAACATGGTAATTTAACTGAAGTTTAAGTATAGCTGGAAAATGAACTATGAGCTCCTACACTGATCAGATGTATCCTGATACCCCCAAAACAAAATGATGCTAAAAAAGGCACTAAATGCCATTTAAAATACATCGCTGTAAGCAGTACTTAAAATACTACATTCTAAAAGCTACTCAGAATATTTCGCTCTACACACAAAAATACTATAGTACTATACTAGAATACTAACACCATAATACTGCACTGCATCAGTTATACTGTCAGCACATTTCATCAGCATCTGCAGGCACTTCTAAAACAACTGAGTACTGAATTAAATCAAGCAAAACAAAGAGAGACAGATTTTCTACAGGATTTTTACCAAAAACCTTATATTTTAAGTGTTTCCTAATTAACCCTTGCTCAGCTCCTGTGTGGAGAGTCCCAAATAGGGTGTGTGTTTGTTTTTTTTGCTGAAGCCAAACATCGTTTTGTGCACATCAGGCTCAGACAAATATCAGGCCTTTTATTGATTAACTGCCAAGTTACATTGAGCCAGATAGGTTTTAAGGTGGACTAGAAAAAAATCAATAAGAAACTGAAAAAGAGGGGAATTTAAAATAACTGTCCATAGATTTTTTTTGCCTAGAAAGAAACATCAACCATGTTGTAATGATCAGATTATGTTTGTATTGCTTTTAATCAGAGGTCAAATAAAGAAACGTAGTACAAGGATCCTCTCTGTCTGCTGACTTAGTGCCTGCTGGGTGTGGGTTGTGTAGCCGTGGTGATTTACTCCTGAACTTCATAAGAATTAAAGGTCAGTTGTGAATGAGAATTGCATTCAGAAATGTGAAAAATATGCAAATTACAGTGTAAATTACAGAAGTGTGTGTGTGTGTGTGTGTGTGTGTGAGACAGATTGAACCAAGTGGGTGATGACCAAGGCAATAATTTTAATTTTTGATGTGAACTGTGAAACTATTTATTTGACATATTGCTTTGAAGTCCTTTTCAAAATGAAAGTCATGTCACTGTCGTTAAAGGGTTCATTACGTCAGGCTTGATTCAAAAGGTTTAAAATGTTTTCCTACATTTCAATATGCACCTAAGGAAGTGCAAACTATTGTTCCAAATTTATGATCCGACCCAGAATTGCTTCTAAATGGGTCTCTGCCCCCTCAAGTAGCTGTAGGGCATGAAAACACTGCAACCATTACAAAAGGTTAAAAGAAATGAAGTCATTCAAATGTGGTGGCAATGTGATAGTAAAGTGGTGGTAATGTGATGCTAATGTGATGGCATCCAATAGTTCATTTAAAAACAATCCTGTTCTTTGCACAATCATGTCTTTTTTACTTAACTATATTTAGATCAAGGAGTTTCATATCACTATTGTAAAAAAACACTTCAGTGGTCCTAGAGATTCTTTTTTGACCACTAACTGGTCACCAGATGTCACTGTGGTGCAATGATTCAAATAACGTGTTTTCATTTCTCAAAAGTCCCATTTAAACCATTATTAAGTACATATATCTCACTAACAGTTTTAGTCTTGAAAAGAAAGACTGTCTTTTTTAAAATCATTTTATTTATATTTCTGTCATATCCATGCATATCTGTAAAGTATAACTTATACATCTCACACAAAAACAATCCCCCAACAATCTAAGGTTCAAGTAAACCGCAGCTTCACACCAGATTTTAATGTAAATGGTTCAATAAGATTGGAGAAGCTGAGATCTGGGGTGCGCGTGCGTGCGTGTGCGCGTGTGTGTGCGCGCGCGTGTTGAATAGAGCAGAGAGGGGAAAAAAAATTAGAACTCAGAATGTGAGGAAGAGAATTATGAATTAAATTTGATATGTAATTAGTCCTGTATAAATAGACAAGCACCTCTGTGTTTGTAAACATCTGGATTTAACCTAATTACTTCATCTTTGATCTTGAGTGAGTAACCTGATGCTTGCCTTTTATTGGCTATTGTGCAAAACATCTGCATTAATTAGGGCGTATTTAACGCAAATATTATGTATGTGAGGCCAATCCATTCTGACCATATGCAAATAAGATGGAAATGAGGTGTCAGTACATCAAGAATATGGTGCTGTTGTATTACCGGTTCTCCCCAGTTCCTCCTCAAGTCCTGATGGTCCCACTGGTACCAGGGGTCCCGCTCATGCTGAGACCGACTAGGCAGCATCGGATAGTCGCCAAACCTGCACAGTAAACCAGTCTACCAGTCCACTGATGTACATAGCACAGGTCACAATAAATAGAACCGAATGTAACTCGTCAGTGATTCTTACTCAGTGGACTAATTGAACAGCAAAACCAAACATTGATATATTCAAACGAATGAAGAACAATTCAATCCAGAACTGAGAATTTGGTCCTAAAATAATAAGAATAATAATAGGCCCTGGCAGATCTGTACCAGTGCATCTCCACTGTATTAACCGATGATCACCACATACGTGTGCTGGTTGGGAGCAGGTGTGTGAGCCACTCACCCCCTGCCGTCGTCCGGATACGGCTGGTAGTCCTCCAGCGTCAGGTTGTATTTCTTGGCTGCTGCTATACGTTCCTCTGTGTTCCTGGGGTAAGGACCCGGTAGCACGTCCTTAGACGCTCCCGAAGCTGCAGACGACACTACAGTTTATTACTGTATTAACGATACGCAGGTACAGTGGAAATTACTGTATTAACTGCGTTTACAGCCTGAAGAGGCAGCCTGGGTTTCTGTGTAGTTATTCTTCAAGGATTCTATCTCCACCAATCACAGTTGTGTAACCGTTCACAGTGGATTTATGTTCCGAGCTTCTATTTCTCTTCAGTGTAACAAGAAAAAAACAAACAGCTCGCATGTGCTTTAGGGTGAGCAAACATTTCACTACCCAGAACCAGGAGCTAATCATTTCATGTCAGACTAGGCACTACCTGATTTAAACTCAGCGCTAAATACCAGTTTAAAACATTTTCAATTGATCTAGCTAGTTACGTTATTAGGTTTAACTGTAATGCTAGCTAAGCTATCTATATTTACACAATATATTTAATGGTTGGTGAAAGAAGGTACATTCCTAAAGCGTTGAGTACCCTTTAAAATAACATTAGATTCACTTAACATCGAATGAACTATAATGTTAGACAGACAACCTAGTTACTAATACTGCCTAAAGTAAACAATTCAATTCAAAATAATTTATATAGCGCTTTTTACAACACATGTCACGAAGCAGCTTCGCAGAAGTATTGCGACAGTGGGAGGACGAGGACTGGATCCCGTCTTCCAACCGGCAGCCTGTCTTTATGTGAAGGTTAAACTAGAGCTCACGGATCTCATGAAGCACATTTTACAAACCACAGATTCCCGACACCAACCTGCTCTCACTGCAAACATTACGGGAGAAACTCCGTGTCCTTTACGGCTGACAAGGGTTTGAACCCAACGACCTGCACGAAGCGCCGCCATGTTAACGCGCTGACATTGCGGACGAGGCATGCGCAAAACACTTCCTCTACGTAGAGCGACGTTGCACCCCTCTACAGCTCTTACAATACAAGCCAATGCAATCTTTATTTATAGAGCACTGTCCTGTAAAAGTCATTACTCACAGATTTTCGGCCCTGTGGACTTTCTCGAAAACGTTCACAAACCTGCAACTCCGGAGACGGTCGGATATTATATTATATTATATTATATTATATTATATTATATTATATTATATTATATTATATTATATATTGGGCTAGTCAGCAAAAAGTAATGTAATTAATTTTTATTGAAATCTGAAGATAATAACAGTTCTTTTCTTACGTATAGCATCGTTTGGTCTAAAAATTATTTTATCATTTTGTAATACCTGGATTTTAGACAAAGGTCTTGTAGATCATGTCGGTTTCAAAAGCAGTCCTGTTCTGAAACTTTTTAACAACATTTATTTTGCTGAGATTTATATTTTATTTACCAAACGATGCTATACGTAAGAAAAGAACTGTTATTATCTTCAGATTGCAACAACCCTAACTTTTGATCCATAACAGCTATCATGGTAGGCGGGGTCTGGATCAGAATATAATCAGAATATTATCAGACTAGCAAGCCGCGTGTGGTGTTCATCAGCAAAAAGGATAGTCCCAACCTAAACTAACCCTATTAAACCATATGTCGTAATATTCAGCCAGACTACGATGTATTGGTTTGGTTGAAAACTGATGATGGGACTACAGCCTAAAGATAGATAGATAGATAGATATGACTTCGTATGTTCATGGAACTACCTTTCCCATACTGCAACAATCAACGACGTCAGGTTTTACGTGAGCTGTCATTAGGAGAGGTGAGACTGGTCTAGCATCATTGAACAGGGGACTACCAGCAAAAGCATTGTGTTGACATGAAGTATTTTGCGATTTTCTTCATTGTTAAATATACTTTTGCGCCGAAGGGAATTTGATTACAATGGACCATATAGGGACATTTATTTTGCTGTTCTGACCTGACTTTTTCAACATGATATGCCGACTCGCTTTTACAACTGGGGTTAACGCGAAAATTAAAGGATGAAGAAACAATTCAATCGAATGCGACAGCTCGCTAACCAAACTGTGGGCAGGTAAGAACAGCCTACGTCAATGTGTAACGTTCAGTATTAAGGAAAGCGTAACCTACGTTAATGCGTAACGTTCAGTATTAAGGAAAGCGCAACCTACGTTAATGTGTAGCGTTCAGTATTAAGGAAAACCGATTCTCATGGAGATTTTATTCTGTTATGCTAATCCTTTTCTAGTTAAAAAAAAGGACGAATACAATCTCTATCGGAAATCGGAACTCGACTGTAACTGTCAGATTTTGGTTGTGAATTTGATGTCGGGCTGTGGTTCTTATTTTGTTTATTCACTTCGGCTCTTGTCGATAGGTGTGAGGTCAAACGCAGATGATAAAATTAACACCAAAATTAAATACTATCAAGGTTGGCCTGCGATACGGATATGTGGAGTCCTCTAGCAGTCAGTCGGATATTTAATAGTTGATTGCAGTTATTGTACTGTTTCTGAAAGACTGCAGTGAATACGGAGGGCAACCTCCTGTGCGCGTATTTGCGCATGAATCTTATACATACATCCGTCTCTCAAATAATTTTATGTATGAGTTACGATTAGATGCCGCTGATAAATATGAAGGAAAAAATGTACAAGACTTTAAATAAATAAAAAAGCACTTGACGATGTTTCCACAGTTAAGTGATTAAAATAAAACCAAAAAAAAAAGAAACATGAAAATCTTTTTTTGTTTTACACAGCGGTTGGCAACCCTGTTTTTAGTAGTCTTACTTTAACCTATTCAACCCTGTTTTAATAGTCTTACTTTAGTTACTTATGTAATGGTTTAGTCTTATGTTAAACCATTCAGTCCCACCAATACTTGTATGTATGTTACCACGACAACAAGACACGGGACAGGATGCTCTCTGTGTCAGCTGTGGAAGGTTCATGGTCCCGTTGTAGAAGGTTCATGGTCCTACTGTAGAAGGATTCACTGTTCCAAACTTCAGTGTGTGTGTGAAACAGTCATGGTGGTTTGCTCAGTAACCTTTTGCCTTGTTTAAATATTTAATTGATGCCACCAACCCTTCTCATGTGATATGCACACAAGTAATGTATAAAAAACTTGGAGAGTCTTATATCCCTCAGACATTTGATATTTACACCTAGTCAGCTTGTTTTCTAGCATGACACTTAAAATGTTTAAACTAAAATAGATTGAAATATGTGCTGTGTGTAGATTGTGTAAATTTAATTACTAAATCTCAGCAGAACCACATAAGTGGCCTTTTGAAATGTTTCTATTGTGCTACTAATAACACCAGGAAATATTATTAATCTTATGGTGGATTATTAAGTAGGGTTAGGGTTAGTTTATGGTGGATTATTAAGTAGGGTTAGGGTTAGTTTATGGTGGATTATTAAGTAGGTTTAGGGTTAGTTTATCGTGGATTATTAAGTAGGTTTAGGGTTAGTTTATCGTGGATTATTTTGGCTTCGCTTAATAAACCTCGGGGTAACCCTGACCCTGACCCAAGATCAGTGTGATGGGTTACCCTAACCCTATCCCTGACCCAAGATCAGTGTGCTGGGTAACCCTAACCCTGATCCAAGATCAGTGTGCCAACAGGCATGTAAACTAAGATGCAAAGAGCACATATAAGTATAGCAGCAACATGGAACCTCTTTTGTGGCCTTTGAGTGATTTATGAATCATTTTGAGCCCTTTTCAGTTCTTGCAGAGGCAGTTGGAGCTCTAGATAACTTTTAAATTGGTGAGTCATTGTAAGATGCAAAATACATTTTTCACAAGTCTTCAATTGTCTAGAAGTATATGCTAAAATAATTTGACAAGTGCTTTTTCAGATAATTATGTTCTATTTATAAAGTTGTAAATCAGGTTTTGGGTGTGTGTGTGTGTGTGTGTGTGTGTGTAAAACTGACCATTGCTCCCTGCTGCACATTAATACAGTAATGTGTTCTAGCTGGAATCTTTACCAGTGGGATTAGCTGTATTGTGCAGAGATGCAATACCTCCTACTGATTGTATTTAACTGGGCATATTACTGAGTCTGGCATCCTGGTGTCTCTGAGCCACTGAACAGGGGATATTTCTGCTGCTTTATCCTGGTAGTTAGATGACTGTCATTTCTACAGGCTTTGGTAGGTTAATAGTTTTAAGGCCTGTACATCTACGATATATAGCACTGTGCGATACATCAATGCTATGGATTACAGACCTACTGTACACTGTCAGGTATATTTATAAAATAATCCTGTGATTTGTATGACTATAGTGTATAATCTACAGTCACTTATGCAAGTTAAAATGTCCCAAATGTCCCAATGTCCTAAAAGGCTGTTGCACTGAATGCAAATTTGGAGGTGGTGTTAGAATTATTTGTGCATAGTGCTGTTTATCATTATAGTATTATGAGTGCTATAATTGCCATAACATGTCCAAATATGGTTGCCATTCACATTACCAGGCTGAAGCAAATTAAATATTTTATTTATTTTTTTATTTTTATTTTTATGACAAATATTTTTTTCAAGACAAATTAATCAGATTTGAGCCACTTTCATATGTGGTTCTAGATAAGATACGTATCCAATCCATGGCCAGTGAATGTAAATGTGAATGACAGTGCAGACAGTGCAGACAGTACAGACAGTGCAGACAACCTCAGGTTCAGTACTGGTCTAAACAATAATAATAAATAATAATACATTTTATTTGTAACGCACTTTATATTTGAAACAACAACAGAGTAACATCACCATTGTAGAAATGCATAAAACCAGCAGTTTCTTTAAGAATAGTAAAATCTGCTAAAAATAAATGTTTTAAGTCCTTTTTTTAAACTTTCGACAGTCTGTGGTGCCCGCAAATGATCAGGGAGGGCATTCCACAAGTGAGGGGCAGCAGAAGAAAAAGCCCGATCGCCCATGGTGCTGAGTTTTGTTCTTGGTGGGAGGAGGCAGTTCGAATTTTTAGAACGGAGAGCACTAAACAAACTCTGACCATACAAATATACTGGCAGGGGCCATTCATATATGACCTCTAATACACAGAATTCAGATAAACACTCTTCTATCATTTCCACAGTGGGGATGACCTTTGTAAACTCAGGCTGCGTTTACATGACAAGTGACATTGTTCAATTCAGATTTTTTTAGCTCGGTTCAAATTTGCCCATCACTACGGTTCATATTCATAATAGTAAGTGACCTGTATCAGTCTTTAATGTGAACAGATCTCTCCAGTGAAATGGAACACAAATGCACACAGATTTTGCATGAGACACTTGCATCCGAAAAGCATCATATTTCTGAGATGAATCATGATATTAAAACTAGCAACATGGATGCACTGGTAGCTTCTGTATGCATCACAATTAGCTCTGGAAAACAGCAAACAGTTCATCAGATGTATATGATCTGGTTAAGAAAGTTGGTTTTGCAGCTGCTGTTGTCACTGCAGTTCAGAACCCAAAGCTGGGAGGGTTGTCAAGGTGTGTTTCCTGGAGTAGGACCGGGTAGGTGCTGGAGTAGGGCAGGGGGCAGCTGGTGTAGGGCAGGGGGCAGCTGGTGTAGGGCAGGGGGCAGCTGGAGCACGGCAGGGGGCAGCTGGAGTGGTTGCCTTGGTTGAAGGGGTTTTTGTGATGGACCCCGAGTTTAACTGTTCATTAATATCAATCATTTTTAAAGTGTCTGTTTTAAAAACCTGGATACCCCTGCTGTTGGACCAAGTGCCAGTATAACCCTATGGTTCTCCCCTTGAACTGTTAGTTCTGATGGGATTCATCCTACCAACGGAACGTGGTCTGTAGTTCCAGTGGTAATGTTAGCCAGGTTCCAGACTGGTTCTGAATTTGGCATTGATTGCTGAAGTTTTTCTGCAGCCATTGCTGGAGAAGTAATGCTGGAACACTGAATTAGGCTAAATGTTTGAACAATTCACGGCAGTTCCAAAGGTCAAGGCTACAAGCATTATGGAAGGGATAATCCAGACTCGTAATTCAAGGCTGTGCAACAGATCAGCAACTAGGAAAACATAACTCAGGACACGTACATGGTGTTCAGTAGCATTCAGTGGCTACACAATACTTCACAAACAAGACAAGAAACAGAGAGTTATAAATACACAGAGCCTAAGCATGTTAAATACAATAGCTGTGAGTCATCAAGAACTTGAATTGACAGTGATAAGCAGGTTTGGACAAAGGTGGGGTTATAACACAAAAGCACACGGAGGGACGGACAGGAAAACATACAGGGAATCCAAGTCTTAATTAAAGTCTTAAAATGAAAAGATCAAACACAAGCGACATTATTAACATTATAGTTCATTTACATCTGTCATACAGCAATGTTCATTAAAGATTCAATGTTTTTAAGCATATTAATACTAACGAACTATAATTCCATTTATGGAGACGTAATATCTATATAAATGAAGCATCAGCACATCAGTGTTCCAGTCTGTGGTTAGTATGTTAAACACATCACAGTGTTCCAGTCTGTGGTTAGTATGTTAAACACATCACAGTGTTCCAGTCTGTGGTTAGTATGTTAAACACATCACAGTGTTCCAGTCTGTGGTTACTGTGTTAAACACATCACAGTGTTCCAGTCTGTGGTTACTTAGTTAAACCGAAGTTATACTGTGACCACAGAAAGTCAAAGTAGATGACATGGTTTGAAATTTACAGAGATTTCGCAGACAGATGGTAAAGGTCTTTTTACTTCACCTGACTTTAGTCTGTTACCTCACCTGACATCACGTGATATGACGCTATGTGTCATGGTGTAACGCTTCTACCACCCAGTGCATATTGGCTTTAATGGTAAAAGTAGAGAGTTGAGCTGTTAAACACATTGATTTGCACTTGATTGATTAAGCACACTGATTAGCACTTTCTGTCATTTACATTATCGGCATTTGGCTGACACTTTTATCCAAAGTGATTTACAGTTGTGACTAGATACATCTTGAGCTATTGAGGGTTAAGGGCCTTGATCAGGGGCCCAACAATGGGGCTTGAACCTTCCTTAACCATCAAGTTGCCACTGAGTGTCTTAACCTCTATCAGTAATGTTAAATATAAATAGACACAGTAGCATCTGCAGAAATGGTTAGCAACAAAATGTATAATCGTAGAAACACCATATAATACACATCCTTCCTCAGCCAATTGGGGTAAATGCTGTCCCCAACCACTTGGGGTAAAAAAAAAACAACAAAAAAAACCTCTAGCCATATGGAATAATCCATACCCATGCTATAATATATATATATATAAAACAATAACCCTAATCCTTCTGTAACTGATATAGGCAGTAGTGTATAAGTAGAAGAACCAGAGAACCACGGTGTATAGGCAGATGCTCATCTAGGGTTGGAGTGTGAGGATGGGAGTGAAGTGATCATCTGGTGTGTGGTAGAACCTTAGTTTCTGGGGTCTGGTAGAACCCTAGTATCCAAGATTGTTGTAGTGTGGTTAGTCTGGGTATTGATGGATAGATGGATAGATAAATACTTTATTGATCCCAGAGGGAGATTCTTGAGCATGCAGCTCTACAAGAGTAGAGCTTTCAAAAAAAATCTCCACGGAAATCTTTAGTGAAAGGCGAAAGATTTGTGCGTGAATGAAGAGAAACCCGAGCTACTATTAGCAGACAGACCAGCAAAAAGGCCATTACAGGAACTTTTGAAGTCCTGATGCTAGGGTTAGGATGTTTTCGCTGGGCATGCAGAGTAACAATAGTGTTGAAGTGTTGTTTTAATAAACCTGAGATGGCACAAAATATTGGGATTGCAAACAGTATATTCAGGCATAAGCCCCAAAGGTCTGTTCAAACCCATGCCCCAGTTCCCATAAATGCTTCTGTTCCCTTTCATGCCCCTGGCACGAACACAATCTTTGCGGTCAATCATAAGGATTTCAGTTTCATCAGTGTTTAAGAAGAGTTCCTACAGTGGTCTGTGTTATAGGGTTAGGGTTAACCTCTAACCCTAACCCTGTTAATGAGGGAGGAGATGAGGATGTAGCAGAACTGGTACTAATATGGATCTTCAACAAAAATCAACTGCAATGAATGTTCACCCTCACACCATATGTCAGTGCCCCTTGCAGGAATGTGTGGCTGTGGGTTCTGTGCCCTTGAACAGGAAACTCTTCTGCCCTGTTCCATAAAGCCTTTATTCTCTATTTTACTTTAAAGTCTTTGATTATCCAGGGTCCCTGGACACTAACCCAGCACAGCACTCCTCCCTCCACACCCTTCCCCCAGCACCCCTCCCTCCACACTGTTACTTTGTTATTGATAATAAGAATTATCATTGTTTATGTAGAAATGTCCAAATTATCCACATCTAAATAGTTTGATATAGTTCACATGATGTACATGAAGTAGATGAAGTAAATAACAAACATTTTACAAATTATGAAATTAAATGAAATGAAAGAATTTGTAAGATGCATATAAGTCAGACTAAACAAGTGTGTCTTTAATCCAGATTTACAAACCCTAGTATTGCACACCCTGAGATGAAGTGCGATCTTCTCTTTTTTTCCTGTTCTTCTCTTCTCTTCTCTGTTCTCTTTGATCTTCTCTTCTGTGTTCTCTTCGATATTCGCTTCGACAGAGATTGTCAGGCCTGTGTCAGTTGAGTGAAATGGATGGGTTATTACACTTCAGTGGATGCGTTATTACACTTCTTCAATTATAACACTTCATGGCCTCAATAAGGTGTGCAGGAACTCTGCTGTTAAGGAAAATTTGTACTCTGACTGAAACTTATTTAATGTGTGTGTGTGTGTGTGTGTGTGTTTTAATTGTTCAAGGCTGAATGTGACATCATCACCTGTCAGGTTATATTTGAATGTGACGTCATCACCTGTCAGGTTTCATTCCTTACTTTTGTTACTCCTTCCTATTTCTCACTTTCTCATCTACTCTCTGGATGTGTGTGTATAAAGGTATAAAGGAAGGTGTGTGTGTGTGTGTGTGTGTGTGTGTGTGTGTGTGTGTGTGTAAAGGAAGGTGTGTGGGGTTCTGGGTGTGTGTTGAGTGATTATTGTTTGACAGTTAATCATTTCATTTTAGTTCAGTAGTTATGCAGATTACATCCAAGAATGGTTGATTATTTTCTCTAATGTGTTGGGTAGCTAGTGTTATATCTAGTTTTGTTTGAAAATGAACTTTAAAAAAATGTAAAAAACAAAAAATTGGGTTTAGATTTGAAAAATCCCCATTTATTGCATACATTTGAGGTAATGTGTGACTCGGTACTGTCCTTTTAAACCAAGTAATCTGTGACTCGGTAGTAGTTCAAGCACATTGGGCTCACTGCAAGGAGGAGTGGTTCAAACACACTCACTGCGCGGGGTAGTGATTCAAACACACTGGGCTCACTGCGAGGGGGAGTGGACCAAACATACTCACTGCGAGGGGAAGTGGTTCAAACACACTCACTGCGAGGGGGAGTGGTTCAAACAGAGATGTACAGTATGAGGAACATAATGTGTTTCTGGAAGACTAAGGCATAAAAATCTATTCTTGTAGACCACAAAACTAAAATGATAAACACTGTCAATGAGCATAATAGGTCTCCTTTAAATCCAAATTAAAACACATATGTTTATTCTGGTCTATGCACTTTATTATCTATTTAGTTTAATTCCTTTCTATGTTGTAAAACAGAGATTTTGGACTCAAAATGAAAAGTGCTTTGTCATACTAATTCAAAATACCAATTTATGATGCTAATTCATGATACTAATTTATTTTCTCTGTTTTTTTCTCTGTTTCTCATCCTACCTCTACCATCTTAGGGCTGAAAAAACAGAGGTGTTAAGTGATGATTTACTTCAGGTAGGTATTTGCTTCATGTGTGTGCAGATATACATACATGCATATATGTATATGTATCTGTGTGTGTGTGGGAGGTTGTGTATGTGGGAGGGTGTGTATGTGTGAGTGTGTGTGTGTGTGTGTGTGTGGGAGGGTGTGTATGTGTGAGTGTGTGTGTGTGTGTGGGAGGGTGTGTATGTGTGAGTGTGTGTGTGTGTGTGGGAGGGTGTGTATGTGTGAGCGTGTGTGTCTGTGGGAGGGTGTGTATGTGTGAGTGTGTGTGTGTGGGTGGATGTGGGTGTGACTGTATCTTTGTGTACATTGCAGGTTGAGAAGCGTTTGGAACTGGTAAAACAGGTATCTCACAGCACACATAAGAAGCTGACAGCATGTCTTCAGGGGCAACAAGGAGTTGATGTGGACAAGAGATCTGTGCGATCTCCTTCGGTATGGCCCTACTGTGTGTGCTGAGTTGTCTGTGGTCTAAGGCTTCTGTGTTGTTTGATGGGCTAGACAGAGCAAGACCAGAATACCGTAGGTCTATACATGCTCTAACCCTAACAATAATACCACAGGTCTATATCCACAGGTCTCAGATTGAAATCATTCAAACAAACCCTTAAGCAGAAATGTTTCCCCACTGGCTGTGCCTGAGCTGCTACTTCCACACGATCACCAAGCAAATCTTTATTTATCTAACCCTAAACCTAGCCATCTTTATTTATCTAACATCTTTACATGGAGTGACTGTGATACTTGTTGAAGCCCTCAGTCATTTTAGGATTAAGGTTAGGGTTAGGGTTAGGGTTAGGATTATGGTCAGGGTTAGGGTTAGGGTTAGGATTATGGTCAGGGTCAGAGACAGACTCTGCAGGCATGATCATATTTTCAGTGTGCATCATTGAATCTGTTGTTTGAGGTGTGTTTGTGTGCGTGTGTGGTCTTGTATAGACCATTGATTCTGTTATTTCACATTGTAATTGTTTTCTCCCATGTAGAAAAAACTGCCCCTAACAACACTGGCACAATGTCTTATAGAAGGAGCAACTATGTTGGGGGATGATTCACTGTTGGGGTAAAACACACACACACACACACACACACACACACACACACACACACAAACACACACACTATATTAAGATGTACTAAATGCTGCAGGAAGATGTTGAAGATGTGTGGGCAGACACAAGATCACCTGGCTCAGGAGCTGCTGCTGTTTGAACTCCAGATTGAGAGAGATGTAATAGAGCCACTCTACGTACTTGCCGAGGTGTGTGTGTGTGTGCTGTGTCCTGCGTGTGTCCTACATCCTGTTCAGTGTGTTGCTTTAATGGTGTGTTCATTACTGAAGCTAAAAGGGATTTGTGTCTTGTCTTTTCTCTCTTGCAGGTTGAAATTCCCAACATTCAGAAACAGAAGAAGCACTTGGCCAAGTTGGTGCTGGATATGGACTCTGCTCGGGCACGGTGAGTCAAATGCAAATGTTCAGTCTGATGCTTTAATAACCATAACTCAAAGTTTGTGTTTAAGACTCTATGGTACATTCAATTGAACTCCTGAAAGGTCCCTGAAAGGTCCCCCTTTCCTCATAGGTCCCATCAGTGTTCTGTAGGGTTCTACAAGTTCTACAGTTGGTTAACCAACTGTGTAGCTGGGCATAAGACACAGGAAACATCAGGCCAAGACTAAAGTTGCCAGAGACAAAGACCAGCAATTCTAGAACAAAGTGCTTTGTACAAATTAATCCAAAGTTAAATTTTTTGGGCACAGTAACAGAAGTCATATTTGGTACAAATGACACAAGGCATTTGAGCACAAGAACCTTGTTGCGACTGTGAAGCATGGCGGTGGAGGTGTCATGGTTTGGAGGTGGAGGTTTCATGGAGGTGCAGGGGTCTGGGGCTGCTTTGCTGCAGCAGGGCTCTCCATCATAGAATCCACTGAGAATCCACTATGGTAGATGATTATAGGAAGCTGAGGTTATTTTAGACAAAAGGGGAAATACCATTGACAACCCTTTCTCATCTTTTTTTGTTCATTATTTTTGCAAAAGTAAAATGTAAATTTTTAGTAAAACGTTCATTATTTTTGCAAAAGTGATTAGACAACAGATATTGTTTGAAAGGAGATCAAATATAGATATGTCCTTATATATATGTATATATGTGTATGTACACATATATATACACATATACAGGTGCTGGTCATAAAATTAGAATATCATGAAAAAGTTTATTTATTTCAGTAATTGTAAGACATGGGTTTCAGCTGTCACTTTCCTTGTGTCAAGCCACTCTTGAACAAGAGACAGCGTCAAAAGCGTCTTGCCCGGGCTAAAGACAAAAAGTACTGGACTGCTGCTGAGTGGTCCAAAGTTATGTTCTCTGATGAAAGTAAATTTTGCATTTCCTTTGGAAATCAAGGTCCCAGAGTCCGGAGGAAGAGAGGAGAAGCACAGAATCCATGTTGCTTGAGGTCCAGTGTAAAATTTCCACAGTCAGTGATGGTTTGGGGTGCCATGTCATCTGCTGGTGTTGGTCCATTGTATTTTCTGAGGTCCAAGGTCAACGCAGCCATCTACCAGGAAGTTTTAGAGCACTTTATGCTTCCTGCTGCTGACCAACTTTATGGAGATGCAGGTTTCATTTTCCAACAGGACTTGGCACCTGCACACAGTGCCAAAGCTACCAGTACCTGGTTTAAGGACCATGGTATCCCTGTTCTTAATTGGCCAGCAAACTCGCCTGACCTTAACTCCATAGAAAATCTATGGGGTATTGCGAAGAGGAAGATGCGATACGTCAGACCCAACAATTCAGAAGAGCTGAAGGCCACTATCAGAGCAACCTGGGCTCTCATAACACCTGAGCTGTGCCACAGACTGATCGACTCCATGCCACGCCGCATTGCTGCAGTAATCAGTAAAAGTAAATTTGTAAAATTTACTTTTTACTGCATTTTATTGTAAAAAAAAAAATAAAATAAATTACTGTAGCAGTAAAATTGCTGCAGTAAAAGCCTCTTGACTTAATCCAGGCCAAAGAAGCCCCAACTAAATATTGAGTGCTGTACATGCTCATACTTTTCATATTCATACTTTTCAGATGGCCAACATTCTAATTTTTTGAGATACTGAATTTGGGATTTTCATTAATTGTCAGTTATAATCATCAAAATGAAAAGAAAACCATTTGAAATATATCAGTCTGTCTGTAACGAATGAATATAATATACAAGTTTCACTTTTTGGAAGGAATTACTGAAATAAATCATGTACATAATAAATTTTTCATGTTATTCCAATTTTATGACCAGCACCTGTCATAATTGCTGGTGTGTGTGTGTGTGTGTGTATATATGTGATTATATATATAATCACACTATTTTCTGTATGGACATTAGACACATGTGACCCAGGAGTGCAGCATAAAATCAGGTCAGCAAGTTTTCTATGGATCAGATTCAGTGTTAATCCTTGGAAAGGGAATATCAGGTGATCTGAGCAACTTCGACAGGTATGGTCCTCAGGACCAATCTTGCAAAAACTGCCAACCTTGTGTGGTTTTCAAATGCAACGGTATTGACAGAATACAGAGAATCATGTGATCACGGAAAAACATCCAGTGAAAGGATTCTATGGACGTAAAACCAACTCACTGATGAAAGAGTCAGAGGAGGATGTGAAGAGTCGTTTTGATGAACCGACAGATCACAGACGAGCAGAGAAATCAGTTACTTGGCTAATATAATGGATTTTTTTACTGTAATGGATAATTATTTAATTATGAAGAATATAGACTCCTAAATCCAATTTTCAGAGATTTCAATCATGCTTAAATGTACAATGCTCTTCTCTGATCTGTAGGTGGCACCAGTCTTCCAAGTCTTCTTTGTCTAATAAAGAACAGATGGGGGCCAAGGCTGATGCTGTCCGGGAAGAGATGGAGGAGGCTGCCAATCGCATGGAGATCTGCAGGGTGGGTGTGTCCATTTTGGGAGGGTGGGTGTTCCAGTGTTACACTAGAGATCAAAATTAGAGAACACACAATTTGCTAAATGTTAAGATCATTGTGTCGTCCTATGTGAAATGATCCTAACAGGAGTGAAATAGCAGTATTTTAAGCTTATTTTATAAATTGTATATATTCAAAAGCACAACATAAAAAAACTTTAATTATTTAATTGAAAAAGAACACTGATCAAAATTAGAGAACACTTTCAGATATCTGCAAGTTATTGGTGTTCATCTGGTACCTGGTGCTAATTTCCTTAATTATCTGACAAACCCTATTTAACTGGCAGCCTAACTTTACAGTTCTCACTGACTTTGCAAAAATGGTGAGCCGTTCCAAAGTGACTGAAACCCTACAGCAGCAGGTTGTCCAGATGAAGGCCAAAGGAGTGACCGTACCAGCCATAGCAAGAGAAGTTGGTCGTTCCAAGTCTGTGATTTCTAGAATATTGCATCTTTACACCATCACACACTCATTCCAGTCCCCCAAAAAGGCTGGTCACCCACGATAGACAAATGCAAGAGAGGCCAGGATAATGCAGAAAATCTCCATGGGTAATCAGTTCAACACTGCAGCTGGAATTGCTTGCCAGTTCAGCACTGAACAGGGTAAGGATCTGTCTCGTCATACAGTGTCTCGACATTTAAGAGCATTTGGACTGAAAGCCCACTCTGCAGTGGCCAAACCCTAACCCTAACCCTAGCTGAGGAGCATGTTGTGTGGACAGAGGAGAAGTGGCCCAGAGTTCATTTTAGTGATTAAAAACAAATTTAATTTATTTGGGTCTGATGGGAAACATTATGTTCATCCACAAACTGGGAAAAGACTGAACCCAAAGTGTGTAAAGGAGTCAGTGAAAGGTGGAGGAGGAAGTGTCATGGATTGGGGAATGTTTTTGGCAGCAGGAGTTGGACCTCTCATACAGCTACAAGAAAGCGTGAATGCGTTCATCACTCAGTCAGCCAGCAATTTTCATGCAGGACAATGCCCCCTGTCACACAGCAAAACAGGTAAAGCAGTTCC
>JAOXYF010000012.1:17449778-17464670 GCA_028565775.1 Sternarchorhynchus goeldii | reverse complement strand
ACACACACACACACACACACACACACACACACACACACACACACACACACACACACACACACACACACACACTTTAGAGAAAGTTCAAAAAAAGTAAAATCTATAGAAAAACCATAATATTCTTTTAGTATAGCACCACAGAAATATTGTTTTTGTAAAACTCTATGCAAGATCAACATCCAGTTGGGATCAAAATAAAATAATAAAAATAAAATAAACCAAAAACAACGCCTGGGAAGGTTAACGAGGAAGGTTAACGAGGAAGGTTAACGAGGCTAGCAGCATGCTAACCCCAGTTAGTAGCATGTTAGCTAAAACAGTCAAGGGGGGAAATCACAATGATTAAACTAATACAACACTGACTGTAGGACAATCTCAAAACCCTAACATATAAAAACAGCATTAACTATGCCCTTGTAAGAAGCTGTTTTGGGAAAGCTGCTCACAAGCAAAACAATGGGTAGAATACTGGGTCCTAAATGGTCCTGCGTAAGGATGATGTACTGAATCATAGATGGTCCTGCGTAAGGATGATGTCAGAAGGGATGTAATAAGTCTTTGCACTAGCATAAGAGAAGAATATTGAGTATAAAAGACAGAAACTAACATTACACACAGTTGTAAACTCATGCACCAACAGAAGCTTTGAATCAGTAGCTTTGCAGAAACTGGAATGATTCATGCTAATGATTACAGTGCAGTTACATTATCTTTTAAAATGGGCTACAAAACAAACCCTTAAATTATCCAATTACAGGTCAATCACATACAGTAGCCTATCAACATGCCACGTGTCCTGTCAGGAGTAATAAAGTTCCGAATCTTCACCAACTACCCGTCCTGAGTGGGGTCAATGCTGACATCTGAAAAGTTAAAACAGTGTCACACTGTTCAAATGTTCAGAGGAGATGTACCATCATTTTATTAGCGGCGACACGGTTCACTCACATCTTGCATAAACAGTATTTCTTCATTTTTTCTACAGCTGAAATATTTCCATACTTTGATTTTTATCTTTTTTGATGGAGGAACCTCGAGTCACCACCTTCTGCCACGATCTGCCCACCATCCCTCTCACAGACAAAGACAGTAAAACGTGATCAGAGCTCCACACACAAGGTTGCGACATCTTACCAAAGAAGTGCTGCTGTGTCTCATACAGTTTTTATATAAAAACCTCCTTATATAAAACACGTGAGATGTGATGCATGCTACAGATGCAGGCCCCTTCCACAAATGATAAACCATGTATTGGTCATGCAGGACGAATCCACACTCCAGAACATCATGTAGGACTCCACACTTCAGAAGATAATGTAGAACTTCACTGTCCACACTCTAGAAGATCGATTCTATAGGCCAAGATGTGCTGACCATGAGCTGTTCCCACATTGGCCATGTGCTCCCTGAGACCCCTACCGTAGCGAGAGCTGGACCCCAACCGGCCTTTACACACATGACTGTCCACAAAAGAACACAGTTCACAACTTTAAAAAGTAAGTCATAACAAAATAATTACTACAGAAATGTTCCAAATGCCCTTTCTATTTTCTCATCTACAGCCAAAGAATATATTTTCACCAGAAGTAGCTGTGTTCAGCTAGCTTGTCCAACCCCAACCCTGAGATGCTGTGTTCAGCTAGCTTGTCCAACCCCAACCCTGAGATGCTGTGTTCAGCTTAGCTATTTGTATGTCATACACATCCATCAGTCCTTTTTAAACAATTAGCTGCACTGAATCACAGTGACTGTCAATAAGTAGAAACTGTCGTTTTCTGCAATCTGCTGAAAACTCACCACACTTCAAACCTAGAGAAAATTACCTAACTCCAACCGTCTACCCCGAATCCAAATCAGAATCAATTAAATCAATTCAACACAGACAGATGTAGTGAAGCACTTTGTACATCACAGGACCAGAGTGTACGGGCAGGACCAGTATCCTGACAACCACAACACAAATGGACTATGTGCAATAACACAGTAATATAATAGTAAATATGCCACACTTTTCATATATTGTTTATTTTTTCCATTTCTTATATTATTCCATTGTCCCTCCTCTATTATCTGCTGATACTGTAATGATGCTGCTACTGGAATATTCATTTCCCTGAGGGAACCCTCCCAAAGGGTTCAAAAAGTTATTTCTTTCTTTCTTTCTATCTAATCATCCATTCCCACACAGAGGTGAATGCTGAGAAAGGGTAATAAACACAAAGCTGTAGGCCTTGCTGCCACTCATACATGCCTGCTGGTCACTGTGCTGAACAGGCGGAACAGGTTTTGTTCAATATCTTTAATCTGTCTCAAGATGTGGCTCCCACAGTCTTTATGATATGTTACAAATCATAGTCCCTCAAAATACAGAAGCTAGGCATTAGTAACAGAGATGTTACAATCTGTCCATCTATAAGTTAACTTCTGTAAGGGAGCTATGCAAGTATCTAATGTAAAACTGAAGCATGTGTTAGCAGGTAGCTAGCTAGGTTAACCTAACCATAACCCAAGCTAGCAAACTGCCAACACACCTCCCACTGGCTTTTATCCAGTGAAATGTTAAACTACTAGTTTGAAGAAAGTGTGTATTAACAGTTACCTAGTTAGGGTTAACCCTAACCCTAACCTTAACCTAGTTAGGATTAACCCTAACCCAGTTAGGATTAACCTAACCCTAATCCAACTCCAACTAGCTTGCCCTCATTTTGTCTTGGCTAGTCAGACTCCTTCTGTTCGTAATTACCCTGTTCTGTATTATGGTCATTCCCCCACTGTAATATTTAATCAACCACCCTTTCCCTCTCCACACCACACTACATTTCATCTGAATTCTAATCACGTTCTCAATACCTGCAGCATTCCCGCATTCTCCAGCTCCTCACACAGCATTCCCACGATTGCCAGCTCCTCACACAGCATTCCCACACACACAGTGTCTTTCATGATGCTGCTCTGTCACTCTGTACATTGCTGAGGGTCATTATAACTTCTTTATTGAAACTTGTTCCTGTGGCAAAACAAATGTACCATTTATTATTTGTTTTGCTGTAGCGTCTTGCTGGCCCTGCTCAGTGCTTGTTGTTTTCTGTGTACCAACCCTGTTTATTAAAGAGTTAGTCTGTCATTCAATGCAAGACCCAAGTTTATGCTGACATAATGCAGAGTCACCCAAATGATAAACATAAAATACGATCACAATATATACGATTATATTGTACATCCCTAGTGTTGTACCCGTACCCCAACACTAACCCTAACCCAAGTGTTGTACCCGTACCCCAACACTAACCCTAACCCAAGTGTTGTACCCGTACCCCAACACTAACCCTAACCCAAGTGTTGTACCCGTACCCCAACACTAACCCTAACCCACTGGCTCAGCCTCACACCGTCACCATCAGTGCAGGCAGCAGCAGACACCGTTTCTGTTCTACCACTGCACTTTAGACTATTATAACATCATGTTGCCAGCGTTATTTCTGATGACTCCTGTACAACACTATTGTACTTCCAAATGTCCATATATCCCTCAATATACTGCTGGAAATTGTTTTTTCACTTGTATAGAGCTTGTAAATGTGTCAATTTAATTTTGTTCTACTGAAATGTAGAATTTGTAGCTGCAAATTCAAAGTCCTCTGTAGTAGTACAATAACAGATATTTTACAATACTGAGGTTATAGTGTTATATTTTGACATTACGACGTGATTAAATACTAACCTTCATTAATTTTACCCAAATTCTCTCAATTTGACATCAATGCCCAACAGAGAGCTCATCCAGAACATGTGGGTCGGTATTAATGCATTAATATACATGTTTTTTAAAGACCAATATTGCAATAATTACAACTAAAGTATATATTGTATAGTGCTAACAAAGACATTATTTCATGCACAAGATCTGGTAAAACAGGAGGAGCTTCAATAACAGTTGTAGATTCCACGGAATGGTTCTGGGAACTATTAATAATGACAAATGTCTGAAAATAAACGTATTCCCTCCGTACAACGCGCCATCATTCCACCAAACATGTCTGACCAGCTCTACTTGTCCAGCGCCCTCGGTAAACGCAGTCGGTCCTGCCGCGCGCACACGCCCTTGCCTAGATCACAGTGGTGCGCGTGTACATATCGACACCTCATCAGGAAACACGGAACCACCACGAACTGAACCTGCTCGTAATATGACTACAAGTTTATTAATGATGCCCAAGACACCCGAACATCCCGACACGGTCCAAAACAAATGTCAACTTTTCTACAATATTTTAATTCATCATTTTCGTATTTAATGCAAATAGTTTTGAATAGTTTTTGCTGTTATAACAATAGAAATTACATATCACTGTCAAATAGCTAAGACAACTTTATCAAGGAAAGAATAATACAAGTTAACAATTAGCGAACATGGCTAGCTAGCATAGCATCCTAAAGTAAAGGCCGGGGATTATGAGGGTGAACTGCAAGGAAAACCGCCAGCGTCATATTTATTAGCTTAGCTATGCTATACTATCTGTCTCGCGAACTGACGTGATTCCTTCGAGTTCACGTTACATGCCTCCATAATTTCTTCACAAAAGTAACTAGCTAGTTATCTTAGCTACGCAACTTGTATGCCAAAGTTAGCTAGCTCGCCAGGTAACGTTAGAAACTAGCTGAGTGCATAGCTAGGGTTAACCTGGCTTCTGTGGCCGTCTAACCAAGATCGAAACGGGAAAAGTAAGCACTCTCACCAAAATGGACAGCGCATTTAGATACACGTTTAATTGGCCAACTTGTCAGATCCTTACCTTAGAGATGAAGCGAAATGTAGCGATACTGTGCTCAGTGTGCTGAAATATGCAAAGGCACTAATATGATCGTTCCCGGTACAACTCGCTCTCCTCGGAGTCTCACCTCATCGTCTCCCCATAGCGTTATCCGACTCCGCCACATCTTATTGGCTCAAATTTGTCACCATGTGACGACTAACACACCCCTAAAAATTGTAAGTTGTCATTCACTGCTCAATGATTTACCAATATAAGCATCACAAAGATGTCTATATATCGTCTATATATGCAACTAAATGCAAAAAAAATCTACTCCTATTCCTATACTACTTAAAATAAGTAACTTTTATTAACCTTTCTTTTTTTTTTTTTACCAGTCAGCTAAATGAAGGGAACAAAACCCAAAAGCACTGTGAAATAGTCAAGATACAAGCAGCAATTTTACAAACACTAAAAAAGAAAGAAAAAGCTCATAACTTCTCATTGAGTATCTTGAAAAAACTCTAAGCTTCTTATAATCGGACATACTAACAATAAATAATAACATTCTATACTCTGGCATATTTTAGTGACTTTCTGATTTATATTTCTTCCCATATATTTTCTCAATTTGAAGTCCTTAATCAAGGACTTAGTCTTAATCAAGAAGGAGGGAATCATTAGTTGCTTCCAGAGCTGGGAGTGAAACACAATGCTGAATGATAAACACTGGTCATGCCCTCCTGCAAAATGTCCTCTAATCCTTATTCAGACCACATTATCCAAACCTTTTTAAATAAGCAAATCAAGCACTGTGGAAATAAATGTATTGCACTAAAATATACACTACACTAAAATACACTAGATAATACACTAAAATATACACTACACTAAAATACACTAGATAATACACTAAAATATACTAGTTTAATGACCAAATGAGGAACGGTGAATAGTAGATACAAAACCAGGAGTGAAATATGACAACCACCTGAACATCAAGGAACTCCGAACATCATGGAAAGCTGACTTCTTCACCACCACAGCTGTTGAACGGAGCCACATATACTAGACATATAGACATGTAGGTTTTACATCTTACACGTATATAAATAAAATTATTAAATAATTCCAAGCAGAGGTACTTTACTTAGAAAACAGCTCTAGTTTAAACCAAAACTTTTTCTAACCTTGTGGAGTACTCAATGCTGCCTCTCACTGGAAGCTCTTCAGGTGCTTGTGTAGTCTCCTCTCACTGGAAGTTCTCCAGGTGCTTGTGTAGTCTCCTCTCACTGGAAGTTCTCCAGGTGCTTGTGTAGTCTCTTGTCATTTCAAAGTTTGATTACTGCAACTTGCTACTTCCTAGTTTTCTCTACAGGTCACCAGACCTCTACAACTCTTGACAGAGCACAGCACCATGAATCTAAAGGTCATCAGACCTCTACAACTCTTAACAGATCAAATCATCACATTTAAAACCCGGATGCACACAAAAAAATCCAAAAATAGAGCAGCCCCTCCTTCATGATGAGAATGGTCAGAGCTCGCTCTGCACCTCAGTGACTTCGAATCTCAAGTACGGCTCGGTATGAAAACACCATCCTCTTCTCTGTCCTACACCCAGAGGGTGGAACAAACTTCCACTGTCTGAACAGCAGAGTCCTTTACCGTCCTCACACGCAGATTGAAGACTCGTCTATTTGTGGAGTCAATGACACTAAACCTGTGTCTATGTAAATTTTGTACAATTACTGATTAACTGAACCCTTTTAGCACTTGTTAACCCTAACCCTAACCCTAGACCATATTCCAGTAAGGTTAGACTGGACCTGGACCCTCTTGCTCCCTACAAACTTTTGCTGGCTGTGTGTGTAGGTGCCTGTGTGCAGTACCTGGAATTATTGATGTGTTGCTAAAAGTAACAGATATCTATAAATATTTTTTGCCTTTGGTGATGTTAGAGTGGCTGACGGATTCTTGACTGCTGAGAAAAAGGTAAACATTTGTAAATAAATAAAAAATGTTCATTTTTCTTGAACATCATATGTTAATATGAATTTAAAAAGAAATGCACTTCAACCTGAAGTATTTTTTCATTGGATATGAGAAAATACACTCTTCTTTTGAATGCAGTAACACCCAAAAGTATGTTAAGAGTCAAACATACCACTAAGAATAACCAGTTTTGTATATAACTTGGGTACTGAATGGGTTCAAGAGGTGATTTCATGGGAGAAACAAACTGAAAATATTGTTAAGAAAATGTTTAGTGATGTTGTGCATGTTGTTTTACATCCCGAGTGACCAACGTGCTGTTTTCTCTCATCTTGATTACTGCTCCCGTCTGGTGGGATCTGTTGGCCCACAGTGAAGCTACAGATTGTAGATGTGTTCCTTGTGTATTTCCAATCATTGACAATGTAATGGAGCAGCAGGAACAATTGCATTGGTCAAAATTCTCTACTTCATTCTCATTGCTGATAACTTATGGCACCATTGTTTGCAGTGAAAACACAAGCGCAGGAGCATAAAAAGATTTACGAGCAAATCTGCTTCCTCCATAAAATGAAAATACAAATTCATGGGAGAGCAGTTTTGCAGCATAGCAATATGAATCTAAGCAAAAACAGAGTGAACATGTTATATATCCAAGCAATGGAAATTTGCGCCCTTAAATTTGCTCTTGCCTTTTGGCAGTAAAATAACACCATACTAGAGGTCACATTTTATTGGCAATTTGGCGTTTCCAAATCATGGCTATGTTACATAATATCCAGCTATACATTACAACCTGATTTGCTCTGGTCATTGGAACAAAGAAAGCCTGGATGAACTTCACACATAAATTAGGAACGCATTTCACTTTGTGTTGTCTGCTTTAATGCTCATGACATGAAAAAGTCCATTAGCAGTAGCTTCTGCATCATATATACAATAAATACAAATGTATATGATAAACTTAGAATAAAAATATTAATTATGGGAAAAAAAAAACTTCACATTACAATAAAATATTCCAACCCAAAGCAATAGAGAACCCCAACCCTTGTGTGTTTGAGTGTCTGTGTATTAAGAGATGAATAAGAGATTAACCCAGAACAATGTCAGGGTCTTAGCTCAAGTTAAATTCCAAACCCTAACCTTTTGACCTGAGTACACCACTTCTATTCTAGGCCTACACCTTTGGTAACATAGAACCAACCACCTGTGTACCAAAACCATGGCAGTGTTGATCAGAGGGTACTGGAGTCAACATGTCCCATGGCCTGGAGACTTGTGTAAAAAACACACACAACAGCAGCTCACCTGCAGTCTGAGTGGTTGTAGTAGCACCAATCTGCACTACATATCTGCTGCAGCAATGCATCTAAAACAATGTGAGTGTACTGTAGTACAGACGGTCCTGACTACAGAGGGCTTTGGTAGGAAAGAAAACTGGGAGACCAAAACACTTTCATTTCAAATAATGATATGTAAAAGGAAAAGGACAGTCCCTAACAAATCACACACTAGAGAAAGGAGGGAATAGGTCGGTATCTAACCAATCACAAACACATTTGGGGAGGACTGGGCCAGTCTCCAACAAATCACAAATGCATGAAAGGAAACCTAATGCAACCTTGTTCACCTTGTGACCGCCTTGAAGACGACACACCCAGCCAACAGGTCTCCGTTTACTCTGTGTGCAAAACTCAGAGTATGAAAAATTCACTTAATTCTTTCCTCATTTTCACTGCTGGACTTGTAAACTCTTTATTTGGTTTGATAAGGTGTAAAATGTACTGAAGTTCTGCTGAAGTATCAGTTGTAGATGGGGAGTATATGATGAGAAAGTATTGAGACATGGCAGGAAAGGGAAAGGACAATGGAGAACAGGACGATGGACTTCCATCAAGTTCCTTAGTTGATAGAACCCTAGCCGAACTGGAAGAAGAAGTTTCCAGGTCCAGATGCTTAGGGGAAAAGAGTAAAATAGGGTAAGCAATATAAAACAAAGAATTTACTATAGATGTTCATATTACTGTCAGACGGTTCCAAACTCGTTCTAGAGTTCAGTGTATTCATTGTATACTGACTTGTTTCAAAACTGAAATTTCCAGGTCCACCAAAGAAGGTCTTAAAGATGTTGTTGGCATCAAAATCTGAAGGGCAAGGAGGAAAAACAAGTAACTGAATCATCATGAAAATATTACATCTGCTGTAATGTAGCTCCTATATGCAGTATGTTTAGGAGTGTCTACTGCGAGAGGTTGTTTGGTGCACAGATCTGCAAGCCAAAGTGAATCCAGCAGTGACGTGAACCCACCAGAACCCGTGTCCCATCACCCCAGACATACCTCCCATGTCTGTGCTGCTGTTATCCAGGTCATGGCCACAGTCATAGCGAGATTTCTTTTTGGGGTCAGAGAGCACAGTGAAGGCCTCGCCCACCTCTTTGAACTTCTGCTCTTCCTCCTTACGCACCTCAGCACTGGCTCCACTGTGGCGGTCTGGAGAGTGTATACGTACAGTGAGGAAAATAAGTATTTGAACACCCTGTGACTTTGCAAGTTCTGCCACTTAGAAATCATGGGGGGGGGGGGGATTTTCTTCTTTGGTGCATGTCCACTGTGAGAGACAATCTAAAAAAAATTCCGGAAATCTGCTGCAAATAAGTATTTGAACACCTGTGAAAATAAATGTTAATATTTGGTACAGTAGCCTTTGTTTGCAATTACAGAGGTCAAACGTTTCCTGTAGTTTTTCACCAGGTTTGCACACACTGCAGCAGGGATTTTGGCCCATTTCTCCACACAGATCTTCTCCAGATCAGGGCTGGCGCTGAGAAACACGGAGTTTGAGCTCCCTCCAAAGATTTTCTATAGAGTTTAGGTCTTAGCCATGTTAGTGGTTGGAGTCTTACTGATTGTGCGGGGTGGACAGGTGTCTTTATGCAGCTAACGACCTCAAACAGGTGCTTCTATTTTAGAATAATAAGTGGAGTGGAGGTGGATTTTTTAGAGGCGGACTAACAGGTCTTTGAGGGCCAGAATTTTTGTTGATTGACAGGTGTTCAAATACTTATTTGCAGCAGTATGATTTTTATAAAAAAATCATACATTGTGATTTCCAGATTTTTTTTTAGATTATGTCTCTCACAGTGGACATGCACCTAAGATAAACATTTCTGACCCCTCCATGATTTCTAAGTGGGAGAACTTGCAAAGTCGCAGGGTGTTCAAATACTTATTTTCCTCACTGTACATGTGAGTGTGTGTAAGAGTGTATACATACATGTGAGTGTGTAAGTGTATACATACGTGTGAGTGTGTAAGAGTGTATACATACATGTGAGCGGGAGTGTGTAAGAGTATATACATGTGAGTGAGCACGTGCCCATGTGCAAGTCTGTGCATGTGTGTGTAAACGCAAGTGTGCATGGAACACATACGAGTGTATTAGTAAGTGCGCACACGTACGAGTGTATTAGTAAGTGCGCACACATATGAGTGTATTAGTATGTGCATGTGTGTGTAAGTGTTAGTAAATGTGCATGTCCATACAAACACACACACACATGTAATTGTCTATGAATGTGAGTGGGTGTGTGCATACGGGTGTGAGAAAGCATGTGTGTGTGTACAAGAGTGTGTATGCATGTGTACACAAGTGAGAATGTGTGCATACATGTGTGAAAGTGCATATTGACTGCAAAATTGTGTGTTAGCAATGAATGCATGGGTGTGTACAAGTGAGTATGTGTGTATGCGACCATATGTGCACATGCGTGTGGGCACACTCCTTCACCTGGGTGTGCGTGAGTGCGTGCGTGTTCGTTCACCTGGGTGGTGCATCAGAGCGCGTTTGCGATAAGCTTTCTTTATCTCATCCTCGCTGGCATCTTTACTAACACCCAGGACCTTGTAGTAATCCTTCCTCTGCCTTCTCTTCAGCTCCAGCTGGGCACGTTTCAGCAGCTGCTTGTGTTCTAACAGAAAAACAAACATGCAGACAGACACACCATTAGACAGAGGATGGACAGATGTACAGACCATCTGATCAATAGTACAGACAGACAGTCTGATCGATAGGTAGATTGATCCTGGGGGAAGCTGCATTTGCGAAGCAGAAACATATTAGAAATCCAACAGATAAAGAATACATTAACTGTGGATTACACTGGGAGATAGATAATATTCAGAATAAAATATGTTTTTTACTGCAGTTTTGTGATGTTTCACCTTTGGTCTTTTCTGCTTGGTAGACCTTCTCATAATCCCGAACTGCCTCCTCATACTGCTTTCTGTCCATGTAACTGGAAAACACACAGTCTCAACACACTTCATTACAACAAGAGGAGAAGGGCTCCTGTTACATCAGAGGAAAGAAGCGCTTTTCTCTCACCACTGCGCCCTGCGCAGGTAAGCTTTGATATAGCTCTCATCCAGCTTGATGGCACTGCAACAGTCTTCAATGGCCTGATCCAGTTTGCTCAGCTGGGAGGAAATGCACATGTTACAGTTACAGCAGCACAGTAACATACAGTACAGTGAACACAGTAACAGGAACACTGGAGCACAGTGAACGTGTATCCAGTGAAACGTCAAGGCTTTTCATTATTTGTGACACTAGAGATTTGCCCAAAATAGGAACAGACAACTGAATGAACAGCAGCAGTGAAGAGGCTCGAGGCTGTGGGGAGGGCAGACACACCTTGGCCCCTGCTGTGGCTCTGTTGCAGTAGAGTTTGGCATTAGTTTTAATGTTGTTGGGGTCTATTGCCAGGGCGTCTGTATAGAGCTGATATGCTGTCTCATAGTCCCCATCTCTGAATGCATTATTGCCCTCCTCTTTCTTCGCCTTCAAAGCTTTAGCGTTCTGATTGGAGGAAAGCAAATATCAGACAACCTAGAGCCATCTTGTACCATCAAAAAAAAAAAAAAAAAAAAAAAAAAAAAAAAATCCTAACATCCCACTGCTACTGACAGTGATGTTTATTTTCACATATTAAGGGTGATTAGAGACCATTTTAAATGTGCATCTATAGTTTCGCCTTATTTCAAATACAACACAAATTCAATCATTCAAATAATATTATAAACTATATTATTAGAGTATGATTTTTAATGTGGGTGGCAACAGACTTAGTTAAAGGTGAAACAGTAACCCTGTTGAGAGGAGGAGGTAACTAACTCACCCTGTTGAGAGGAGGAGGTAACTAACTCACCCTGTTGAGAGGAGGAGGTAACTCACCCGGCAGGCTGAGTGAGCTTTCTTATGATCAGGTGCCATGCGCAGTGCCTGAGTGAAGAACTGCACGGCCTTGTCAAAACAGTCCTCATAGTAGAGGCACAACCCTCGCACATATAGGGCATCTGCATTGGTGGAGTCCATTCTCAGGATGTCACTACGACAGAGGAACAGGTTCAAACCTGAACTGAGACACACCTGCAGGAGCGGTTTACAGCAGTGATCAGCAGAAGGTACCTGGCCACTGACTGGGCTTCAGGGTACCTCCCCAGTAGCGCCAGACACTCTGCCTTCAGGACTCTGAATCTGTGACAGGAAACTGCAAAGTCCAGAGCACGATCCATGCAGTACACGACCTGCAAGCGCGCGCGCGCGCACACACACACACACACACACACACACACACACACACACACACACACACACACACACACACACAGGTGAACGTGCGGCATCAGTGATAGGAGGGGACCAGAAGACAGGCTGGGGTGGGGGGGTGATCAGTGATATCAGTGTAGTACCACCTTACCTTTCGAAAGTCCCTCTTCTCAAATCCAGATGTAGCCATCTTCTCATACTCCAAGACAGCGATAGCATTTTTGTGCTAAATAACCCAAAACAAACAAACAAACAAACAAAAAAAAACAAGATTCACAAGAAACGGTATAAACCACTCTGCTTACAATTCACTATGAAATGGAATTAAGAATTCATAAAGAAGGAAATCAGGGAACAATTTATTCAATCTGGTCAGTCATCTCTAGTTGGTTGATAATAAAAGGATTAACCCTAACGAATTACCTCCAGTAAAGCCTGAACGTTGGTAGGCTCCAGTTCTAGAACCTTCTGAAAGCAGCGGGTAGCAGCCATAGCGTTGCCTAGTGACAAATGGCACTTCCCCTCTCTGAGATGGCCCTGCAAACCCAGTCACATGCATACTAAATTAATAGTAACCATGTTACACATGGAGGCTTCTGCACTGTGAGTGGGATGGTGGGGTTTTTTATATTATATATATATATATATATATATATACACACACACACACACCTCCTCCTCCTGCTGAAGTGTGTGACACTGTTATAATTATGATGCAAAGACCTCTGACCTCATACCTTTATAAAGTGGGTGTCTAGCCGCACGGCCTTCTGGGAATCTTCCAGGGCCTCACGGAAGCGGCAAAGCATCATCAGTGTGGCTGCACGGTTACCATAGTAACTGGCATTCCTAGGGCATGCATCTGTGAAAACAAACACACTGTTCTAATCCAGTTTCACTGTTCCGTTTATTCATTTGAATACAATTCACAGGCAAATAAGTCCCAAGAAACACATTATCCACATTTATTCACTGATTGTTAATAACTTACCAATTGCATTTGTATAGCAGCTGAGAGCTTCAGTGTAGTTTTGTTTAACATAGAACGCATTGCCCTTCTCCTTGAAAATCTCTGCCTCCCTACAACACACAACAAAGATTAGTTTAAACTAAAATTTTGTTTTATATCTTTTAATGGATTCATTTGTTTATATTTACAGTTTACACCCAACATCTTTTAATGCATTAATTTATTTATATACACACTGAACACTCTCTCTCTTCTAAGATGATCTTGACAAGGGAGCCCTTTAAACACCTTAAACTCTTCTCTGAGTTTATGACCCAACATGGTGTAAAGTCACTAAACTGCAGGGTGAATGTGGTTGATGTATTCCATGGTGTACGTTAATAACCCCCCTGACTGTGTAGAGTTAAACTCTCCTCATTTTTTTTGTAAAATTACATGTATTAACATGTTGTTTACATTAGTCAGAAATACTTCACCGTAATCGCGGAAGATTGTAGACAGAGAAGAAGCAAGAACGTACAGGAAACATCGATAACGCTGTGCTATTAAAATAGGTACACGGAACTGGAAACCATTACCAGTATTTATATTCACCCAGTCTCTATTACCAGTATATATCCGGGTAAATTTACATATCTAAAATAGACACATAGAACTGGAAATCATTATATATATTATTTATTGTTATTAGCTTGCTAATTAATGCTAGGGTTATGGTTATTTGTTATTATTAGCCTGCTAGTTAGTGCTAATGCATTTCGTTACAGAAGAACTAAGGTCCAATGGAAACTACTAGAAGACTACAGCTCTGGTGGTGACGGCGGGTTGTTAGCTATAGCCACCTATCTTACTGGCAGTAAGTGATGCCTTGCTGACTTACCTAGATCGCGATTTCCAACTTGCTTATGATCAACGCTACTTACTAAGGTACGGAAACCAGTAAAACTATACAGTTGGTGAAAGCATGACTAACGTAACACTAGTAATCATTGCTAGGGTTAGCTAGATACCCAGTTCTTACAGTAGACCCAACGTTTTATTCTAAATTACACATATAATATTAACATTAAGCATGACATATGGATAGTTAAACTGGAGCTCCTAAAGAACTAAGTTAGCTACCATACCTCTCCAAATCCTCTTCGACTAATATATTAGAATGTGGCTTCGGCTCCACAGGAATCTCACAATCGACGGTTGCCATATTGTCTTACGGAAAGATCAAAAGCTACTTCCGGGTTGAAGTAATGGGAAAAAAAAGGTTACGGTACGTTCCGAAGGTGTCGACGAAACAAAGGTGACGCGATTATCGTTCAAGCGGTGTTTGTGACGCGGTGTCCTTTGATATATCAAGTAAAACTAGTCAGTTTAGTGACGTAACACTAGTCCAGACTGGATGGCCAGCCTGACGGTCGTTGCCACACAGTTTTGTACAAGATATATATAACGGCTGTTAGACACAGGATCACATTCAGTGCAAATGTCATCCCACCAAAATGCACTACAGAGCGTCACAGGAGGTCATTCCTACCTGTGTCCATCAAACTCTTTAACTCATCC
>JAOXYF010000012.1:17427394-17441049 GCA_028565775.1 Sternarchorhynchus goeldii | reverse complement strand
TAAACTCCAGTACTGATGTCTGATGGTTATGCAGGTAAACTCCAGTACTGATGTCTGATGGTTATGCAGGTAAACTCCAGTACTGATGTCTGATGGTTATGCAGGTAAACTCTAGTTACTAACATTTGAAGGTTATGGAGGTAAATTAAAGTTACTGATATTTGAAGACTATGGCGGTAAACTCTAGTACTGACATTTTAAACTTATGGATGTAAACTCCAGTACTGGTATGTGAAGGTTAGGGAGGTCTTTAGTTATGACTGAAGCACAGTGCAAAGGTCAGGCTGGAGTCTCAACTGCTCCCGTATGCCAACAGCTAACACTAGTAATGAATATAAAGTTAATAATGGGGGTCATTAGTTTGCTACCCAATACAACAGTTGTTGACACAAATGTAAAAAAGTTTGCAGGTGGTTTAGACTATTGAGATGATGCATACTTTAGTATTGAAACAGGGCATACATTCTGGATCACAGTGTGGCATGGACAGCTTTGTAGAACCACAGTAAAACTTGCGATGTCATTTCAATTTGTTTGCTTTCAGGTGTCACTGTTTCACAGTTATATAAGTGATACTATATAACTTATATGATGTAACAGATATGTTTTCTGTATTCCTGGGGCTACATGATGACATCATTTGGGGTCTGGACTGTTTACATTAAACAGGCTGTTTACTCAGCTGTGGGTCCTCCATACATCAGAGTGAAGTGAAGGTGCTTTATTCTGAGATGACTCTAGGGGTTAGTAAACATAATACATACATATAACTGAAGCATGGTAATGGTGAAAAGGGTCTGCTTGTTGTCATAGTGAAGATTTCTTAGTCAGCAACTCAGATAAGTAGAGAAGTTGAAATCAGCAGGAAAACAGAAGCAAGACACTTGGAAAAGTTAGAAACCCAAACCATCGTGATGACGGTAATGACATTTCTCTTTATGTGATTACAACATTATACCCCAAACCTTTCTAAATGGCTTTACATTATTACTCAAAAAAATATCCAGTAGATATTCAACAGGTGACATTTCAGTAAAACTTGGCACATTATCCCTTTAATATTCCACGGCACAATGGGGTTATAAAATCATATTAAGAAATGAACATATAGCAGCTTAATACTACAGTAAATGTCCTTAATACTACAGTAAATGTTCTCATACTGTAGCTGAAGGTCATCTGTCAGATGACCTGCAACATCCATATGATTGTTATGAAACTTCGTAATGAAAACATTTTCCAGAAAGATGAAATTATTAGGTGACCTCTGCAGCGTGACGGTGCTTTTCCCTGAAAACTAATTTATTCTCTGCTCTTGCAGAGTGTTTATAAAAGATGTGTTTATTCTGCTAACCAGAGACTTGTTATCCTTATCTCTTATTGTAGAAAAGACCCCAGTCAAATGATCGCAGATCAGAGTCCATATATAACTCTCAAACAGCTGCCCATATAGAACTGATCGTCAATGGCGAAAGAACTGTAACTTTGATAAAGGGTGAGAGGCAGCAATTACTTTGTCACGTCGTGCTGGCAACGCAGAACTAGCGCCATGCCCACCTCCACTTCTCTTCGTTCATCGCCTAGGTCCCAATCACCAGTTTATCACCTACAGCTGACTGCAATCTCCACTAATCATCTCACCTCTGTATATAAGCCCATAGGCCTCAAGGCCTCACTAACCTATTGCTGCACATTCACTTGCTTGAGGATTACTGAGCCTGTGGACTGTCCTGAAGCCCAGCCTTTGTTAAAAGCCTTTGCAAGTTTACTGTTTTATTCTAGAGTTTGGCGTGACCGAACTCTAGCTAGTTAGCTTAGCTACAGCCTGTTGCTACCGTATGTTTGAATACTCTGTGGTTTGCTGTTTGTCTGCAGTTCCCATTAAACTATAATGTTCCCTGCAGCCTTGCCCTGCTCTCCCTCATTACCATCGTCACATACTTGACCATGCTTCATAGAATGCCACTATTTTCCACCCTTTTTCTCATCAAATATGTGATGGCCTCAGAATGAGGTATCCTACATTAGTGCTGTTTTTCAGCCCTCACTTTGTATTGTACATTTGTACATGAAAGAACCAGTAAAAACTGATTTGAGCAACCTGAAAAACCCTCCCTTTCTCTCCTTTGACCATAACTCCCAACCCAAACCCTTCATTTAACCATAATCCTAACCCTGATCCAAACACCAACCCAAACCCTTCATTTTGACCCTCCCAAATTATTTTTACCTTTTCCTTTAATACTTTTAAAATATCTTTGCCTCTCACAGCTGTACTTATTTCACTAAACTGTTCTACTCCTATTAAAATAAAACCAGTCGAGCAATATTTAGAATTGAGTAAAAGGATTTTGGTATTCATCTTGGAACACTATGTTGCAAGCTCTTAACAATCTACTATCTTAAAATATAAAACAAAACAATCACATTGGCTCCTCCCATCTAAACCTGCCTGCTCTCACTGATGTTGACAGGCGGTAGCCATGGTCCTTTGCAACAGACCAAAGAAATGGGGACACTAAAGATGTCCTTGGCAAGAGTGTATTCACATGCTCCCTGAAAACAACAGAGAAGGGTATGATGCGGCTCATCAGAACCTGTAGGAACACCCGATTTGTCATGTTGTAAAATACCCCAAGTTCAGTGACTTACACTTCAACACAGTGAACCAGATACTGAATATCCCCTGTATAACTGGGAAGTAGTTTGGTCACTTGAATGGTGCTGACAGAGTAACTCTGTAGTGCTTCTGCTACAGTGACTGAATTTCAATGACTCATATACAGAAAATGTTAGGTCTTTCCAGATAGACAGTTGGTCTTTCTCAGGCTGCATAGTTTTAGCTGTAACCTTATTGTGAATTACCTGTGCGCATGTTACTCCCATGAAGTTAAAGTATTAAAACGTGCAGAAAAGACTTTTAGGTATGCCTGCAGTTCACAGGGTTGGGCAAGAGGGAGGTAACGATCCATGTTCCAGTTCAGGCCATGTTCCAGTTCAGGTTTTTTTTTTTTCTTTTCATGTTTTGTTAATTCTCTTCTTCTGCCCCTTATATTACTCCCATTTGTGTTTTTAAGTTCTACAGTTTGTCTCAATCTTCGCTGATCATTCTCTTGGCCTTATGCTCCACTCAGTCTTCCAAGTTCATTCCGGTTCACCCGATGTTAGTTTCGGTTTGTCTCTTTTCCTTTTGTTTCATGACTTTGGTCATTTATCCAGTGTTTCTACTTTGCCTTACTCATGTCTCTGTCAGTAGCTGTTCAGGTACCACATGTTATGTTCCCTCCTGTCCTATTTCCCCTTTGTTAGTAGCCTCAGTTTTTCTAACTCGTTGCCATATTGTTTCGTCTTCGTCTTTGTTCTGTTTGCTTTGATGTGTTGTCGACACTAACATTTGTTGCTAATTTTCTTTCGGTTCTAGTATCTTCGTTCAGTCACTGTTCTTATTCATTGACTACTTACCTGTTGTCCTTGTTTGGCGATGTTTCTAGTGTATCTGTATGGTCTCTCCTATGTTACAGTAGTTACTTTTACTAAACACCATTCACCGATTTAGTCTCTCCACTATTCTTAGTTGTTTAATATACACTCTCTAATGTTCACACTGCATCCAAGGCCCAGTATGCGTGACAAGGGACTAATAAGGAGTGAAGATGACTGGAGCATGAGATGGTCTTAAGAGTCCAGGGGAGGGTCGAAAGAGGGTGGGGTTAACCAAAGGGGCGTGAATAATGGATGTTGGAGTGTTTATATAGCGCAGGGTCAGAGGATGAGCTGCCATTGTGCACAGGTTGGCAGGGGTCAAAGGTGAAGGAAGAAAGCCAGTGGTCAAAGTTTTGGAGAGTTCCTTCTGAAGAGCTATTCTGGTCTATGAGAGAAAGAAAAAAACAATGCATAAGCAATAGATTAATGCTTCATTTTTCTTATGTTTAAATGAAAAAATCAATACAGTTAAACCTACTAACCCTAAACCTAACCCTAACCCTAGTGACTGTATAAAAGTTGAATAAACTGGAAAAAAGTGGCTGGAATAACCTGAATGAGCCTTCAGTAATAATGCAATTACGATCTCTCACTGTAACCAGAAAATGCAAAATGTGCATGATTCTTCCCCAGTATAATGTGATGCCTCTCCAGCATAGTGTGCATAATATCACAGAATAAACTTTTAAAAACTAAACACCAAAGTCATAAAACTTTTATATGCAAGTCTCAGTAACTCATATCTCTAGGTTTGGTTCTCTTAGGATTAGGAATCATCACTCATGGTACAATAAAGAAAAACCCATTGCACCACAGTATAATAGGATGTTACATAACTCTGAATAAATATTTTTTATAAATCCAATTTCCTAATGAGACTGGACACATGGGGCAATGTATTGGCTACTTTACTGTGCTAGTTTTGTGCTGGTCTCTGCTCATCTACCCCCACTGCTGTACATACCTCATCTCTCACAGTGATAGTCACAATGGTCACATGGGCTGTGCCCCACCACAAAGGGTTAATAGTTCCTGTCTGTGTTTTTATGGTGGGGGGGGGGGGGTGCCAGCAGGTGGGTACTTTTGATTGGTCAGTAGTAGCAAACCTGGTTCTTGGTTAAGATAAGACAGAAGGGAGGCTGGCCCAGGAAGAGCTGCAGAGAGACTGGGTAGAGAGTGGTGGAGGTTTGGGGAGAGTGGAGCTGGAGAAGAGGGTTTGGAGCTGGTGAAGTGAGGAGTCAGGTTTGGAGAAATCTCTGCCTTTCTTTCTCTCTCACTCACTCAGACTCTCTCTCTATGTATCTATTAGTTAATATTTGGGGCAGGGAATATTCATTATGATGTAACTGTTCTTAATATGTATTGCTTTATTGTAATATTTAACAGATTGCAATATGTAACTAATAGGCTTAATATTCAAATAAACCCTGTTACCTTAAAACTGTTTATCCAGCATTATGATTTATCGAAGAATTCACTATCTAGAGTGATAGAGATTGCTGATACCAATTCCCTGCAATCTGTGGCGCACATTTACATGGTTAAAGCATAAATTAGGACAGTCATACAGTAAACCTATGACAAAGTAGGCTGTTTTAGCATTAAGGAACTTTGTAAATTTGGTTATGCATATTCTCGTGATTTATCGCGGGATATAGATCCTTTATAATAAAAAAAATCTAGGTGAGTATTTTGGCTTTGTAAGACAGGAATAACTTTAGGCCGCAATTAAATTGTACCCATCTGAATTAAAATATACCCAGCTGGATTAAATCATACCCATCTGAATGCTGCACACTAAATGAGCAAATATGCTGATAAAACCTAAAGTCTTCAGTGTTCGGTGGAAACACAAGATTTGGGTGTGAAACACGCAGGGTGCGAGCTCCACCCTCAATAGAGATGTGGGTGCGACACAGTGTCTGATCTCCAGCCTTACCTGAGGAGTTACTGTTGTGAGGCTGTAGGAGCGGTACATTCCCTGAAGGGCAGAGCCAGTCCTGCAGGACAGACCAGCCAATCCCACATTCTACAAGGAGACAAATGGGATGGGGCGGAGCAACAAATCTAGGTGAGCAGTGCAGAAGACTGGATGTGTGGGAGTGTGGTGTATACTTCGTTATGTATGATGTACTTCATCTGGTCCCCATTAGCACAACCATTGCAATCAATAGAAAAACAGATTTTAACATTTTAACATGCCTGGAAAGATTTTAGTGAAAATGGCCAAATGTCCCCATGGGTGTGGCAGACCTGTGTATAAAGATGGTGTGTGTGGACATTACATATTTGTATTTTCATATTCCATATTTTTCAAACTAATGTCTGTCATTTTTTTTTTAAGTTTGCTTATTTGAAATGAAACAAATCACTGGTAGGTTATATATGATAATCCTCTTATTCATGAGAAGTGGAAGTGAGGGTAAACTCAATAGACAACATCATACAACAACAACATAAGTATTGTTTGGTATTGTTATCCAAAATCTTATTTTTTGTCAAATCAGTTCATATAAATGTGCTCTAGGGTGTATGTTTACCAAAGAAGTTGTAAATGACTTTCATAAGCTGCTCCCCTTACCCAAGAGTTCATGAGGATTGTGAATATGCATATTTGACACACCCAAAATAACATATAATTACCTTATATTTCAGAAATGTTATTGATAAAAATGCCATCTATGGATAAAAGTAATTTCCTTCTTTTCAAAAATCAACCACCAAAATGAGAGGCCAAACTTTCTAGGAAAGTAAACTGGTTCAGTGAGCAAAACAGTACAATGTACAAAAACAGTATAGCAGCATGTGGTTGTGTAACTAACCAGTGAATTTATACAAATATTTGAAATGTGTATTGAAGGCAATGTATAATGAATGGGCAAGATAAATGTATAGTGAATTGGCAAGATCAAGGAGCTACTCACAAGGCTAGGAACAACTATGCAGGGTAGGTTAAAATCAAACATGCTCAAACCAGTTCCTAAGATGACAGATGAGGCCAAAACACATTGCAATGTCACCCACCAAGAAAATTATACAAATACTGAAAATGTTTATTGTAGGCAATACAAAGTGACTGTGGGAGGTTAGACATTCATCAGCACTGGTCCCATTTTATTCACTTTCCATTGATTGTGTAATTGGTGGCAACAGTCAGTAACTGCACGGCTACACTTGTATGGTAAGGCTACATGGTTAAGTGTTCAGTGCATCATGGCCAAACGTTTTGAGCGTGACATATTTGGGTTTTCATGAAGTTTAGTGTCTCAGTTTTTTAAATATTACTGTTATATGGTACACTCAAGTACAATAATAAGTAATTCATAAGTTTTTTTGACAAATACATCCAGTTTAAGCAAAGACATTTATAGTGTTGACCCTTCTTTTTTAAGACTTCTGCAATTCACCTTGACATGTTAGATATCATCGTAAGGGGAATATTTTTGTCTGATGGCAACCCATTCTTGAGGATTGGCCACATGGGATTGAGATCGGAGGAGTTTCTTAGCCATGGACATAAGGTTTTCAATGTTTTGTTTGAGGTTATTGTCAGTGATGCAGCTACAGTGATCCTGGACATAGTTTCATAGTTTCTTGGACATAGAGGGTGTGTGCAAGTTTCTGCAGTGGTTTCTAAAAAATTAGCTTCCTTTGAATACTTAAATTGACAGTGATTAATGTAAACACCAAAAACTCTGTACTTTTTTTTTTACTTCAGAATGATGACAACACTGGTACTGAGGCAGCTATAATGATCTGGGGCATAGTTTCTCATGGCTCTGAGAAAATGTGTTCTGAGTGAAAGAGGACCAAGAGCATATTTGTATGTTTCTGCAGTGACTTCAGTTTAAATACTTTAATTTGCTACAAATGATATGGCTAAACATCAAGAACTGTTGTGATGGCCATTACCCAAGTGTTTTAGATAAATGTGTAAATGTCTTTCATTTTAGCTGTAATAACATCATAGCTGATTTGAGGTAAACCTATATAAATTGAAGCTATTCTAAATGTTTAATTTTTAGTTGACCAAAGAATCACGGGCTATTCCTCTGAAGCATCAATTAGCAGCCTTGAAAACAGTGAAGATGAGTTTGTACCCGACTCAGCCGAAATTAGCTCAGAAGAACGTGAGATTTGTTCAGAAGAAAGAGAAGAGATCCTTCCACGTAAAAAAGGAGAATTGAGACTTGCTCCACAACCCCATCACCTGATAATGATATTGGGTTCTAAGAGCAAATCTAGAGATAAAATATCCTCACCATAACATCAACAACTGAAGATAAAGACACTGAGTTGTCAGAGAGAGTGTAGCAGCTGTAATGAAGGTAAAGAAGGCGACATATGGCAGGAGGATGTACAATAAAAAGCATTTCTGTACAATAGCAAAGCACTTTTCACGTATTCACTAAAGGCTCCAAAGAAAGGAGAATTGACCTAGACCTTTTAAGAAATAAAGGAAACCAAATTCATAACAACAATGTTCTTAAAACTGAAAAAGGGGTGCTGGTTCTGGTACTGGTTCCTCATCAACAAACGTCTGCTAAAATGTGAGGGATTACATGCATTGTTTAAACTGTCAGGCACTTTTCAGGCGAAAGGCACTATGGAGACGCATGTCAAGATGTAATTTGGCCAAAAAGTGCACCGTCACAAAAATAGGTAAATCAAGAGTTGAAGCACCTGAGCATATGTACAACCACGATGACGTGACCCAGACTGTGAAGAGTGACACATGTATCCTTAAGTTTGAAGAACATCTGTACAACAAAATGGGGGATGATGAGACAAAACATAAATACATAAAACTGAAAATGAAGCTGGAAGACATGCTAGAAAAGCTGGCAAGATTCAAATGTTTACAGATTTTTTTTATTCCGTAAAGCTTCAACTATGTGATTCAAGCTGTGAAAGATACATCTGGATTTAGAGATGATAATACATTCAGAGTTCCATCTTTGGCTCTGAAGTTTGACCATAGCCTTAAAAATGGCTGATATTGTTGAATGTGATGCAGTGATTGCAGAAGAGGATGGTGTACAGAATGTCCAAAAATTCAAGCATCTTTATACAACCAAGTGGAATGAAGGTGTTTCAGCCTGTGCTCTGAAAAAAAAAACTGGTCTATTCTTGCAAAAGTTACTTTTTCGAGAGCAGGAGAGGTTTTAAAAATGAGACTAAATTCATATGTTCTCAGAGATGCTTCAGATTTACACTCGGATGTTGTAGAAACTTTATCCGAAGCAGAACAGAAGCTGTCAACATTTCCAGTGCATCGAGATATGAGGAAAGTGTGACAAAGGTACCCCTTCTTCTCACTCTAAATATGCTTGTGTCTATGGACCTACTGGTGGAAAAACCCACGAAAATGTGGAGTTTCAGATGAAAATGTGTTCATGTTTGGAAGGCCTGGAGCTGAAACGCCTTTCAGGGGATCGGATTGCATATGAATATTTGCAATGTGGTGCAGAACACCACAAGACACCCATCAACAAAGCTGAGAAAACATGTCTCTACCTTATCCAAAGTTCTCAATCTTAAAGGTTGGATTAGCAGGATTTCATGGACATGGAAAATTTTACAGACTACCTGAGGATACATTACAGCTAGCAAAAATGAGCAAAGTTCTCATGGCCCTTGAACAGGGAAGGATATCAAAGGCAAAACCTTGAGGAGATAAACACTGAACTGAATGGTAAGGACACCGACATATAAATATCATTGTGTGAGTTTGGTTATAGTGTTTCTTTTTAACACTATATGGTGACTCACCATAAAAACTGAATTAGTTGGGTTCATGGTGTATGGGCTGTGTGTCTGTGTGTGTTTGTGGGTGCGTGTGTGGGGGTGACTCACCATAAACACTGAGTTAGTTGGGTTCATGGTGTATGGGCTGTGTGTCTGTGTGTGGGTGCGTGTGTGGGGGTGACTCACCATAAACACTGAGTTAGTTGGGTTCTTGGTGTACTGGCTGAACTTTGGTTTGGGGGATTTTCCTGCAATTCTGTCTTTATGTCTCCTGCTGCTCATATGCTAATATGAGAACAAAGGAGGTGAGACAGTAAGTAAGTCACATTTATGTAAGAGTATGGTAGTACTAGAGTAATATTTAATTTATACAGGTTAAGAAAGCACATTTATGAAGCCCTTGCTCAAATACAGATTGTGTGTGCAAGCAAAGTGATTGTGAATTTGTAGGAGGAACCAGTTTATATTTGCTATATGTACATTCATGTGAAAAAATTAGGACTCCCCATGAAAACACATTTAAACATGAATATTTGAGCTTCATTTTAATGATATCTAGAGATGGAGGTAATATAATAAATAAATAATACTGAAAAAATGTCTTTTAAAAAGAATCTGTAAAACATAACTATTAGAAACACAATTTTATTGTGAGGATAAAGTTAGGACACCCAAACATTTAGTACTACTTAAAATGCCTAAAATTGGAATCAGGTGCAGCACATTAAATGCAAATAATTAGACCATCGTTAGAGAGGGTTTTGGAGGAGGGTCTTATTTAAACCTCAGACATTGGTTTGCTCTGGATTGTTGAAATGAATAGTGTCATTACAGTGAGCTTCAAAGAGTCTCTGAGGTCTTCAGAAAGACTCTGGGAAGGGATTTGAAAAGATCTAAAAGCAATTATAAATAAGCCATTCCACTGCCAACCCCCAACTTCTGCCTAACACAACTTCTGCCAACATGGCCACGTCAGGCCATCCTAGCAAGTTCAGCCCAGGAGCAGAACCGCACGATGCATAAAGGAGTCTCCAATAATCCTAAAATGTCATTATGAGAAGTAGCGTTTCCCACAGTTGATGTCAAAGTGCATCTACCATTAGAAAGAGATGTGACTTTCATGGGAGGTTTGATTTTTCAAAGGAGGAAACCCTTGTCCACAAAAGACATTAGAGAAAGGCTAAAGTTTATCAGAGAACACCTAGACCAGGACCTCTGAAACAATGTGCTTTGGACAAATGAATCCAAAGTTGAATTATTAGGGCACAGTAACAGAAGACATGTTTGGTGCAAACCATATAAATCATTTGAGTACAAGAACCTCCTTTCAACTGTGACGCATAGGGGTGGAGTTGTCATGGAAGTGAAAATGTCATGGTTTGGAGGTGGTGTCATGGAGGTGGAGGTGTCATGGTTTGGGGCTGCTTTGTTGCAGCAGGGCCTGGCAAACTTTCCATCATAGAATCCACTATGAATTCTTCACTGTATCAGAAGTGGTTGAAGAAAATGTGAGACCATCTGTCCAAAAACTGAAGCTGAAATGGGGGTGGACCATGCAACATAACAGCTGCTTTGAGTCAATGGTGGTTGTAAAAAGTGCTGTATAAATAAATTTGACTTGACTTGATAAGAACCTAAAACATCCCAATAAATCCACCAAGGAGTGCCTCAAAATAAATGAAGATTTCTGGAATACCCAAGCCAAAGCTCTGATCTTAATCCTGGTGAGATGCTGTGGGTTGATTTGAAACAGGCTGTGTGTGCAAGAAACCCCTCAAACACTTCACAGCTGAAAGGATTCTGCATGGAGGAGTGGGACAAACTTTCTCCCAGTCGATATTAGAGACTAGTAGATGGTTACAGGAAATATCTAACTGAGGTTATTTCAGCCAAAAGGCTGAAATACAAACTCTTAGGACATGTTCAAATGGACTTTTTCATCAGTAAGAATTGGCTATTTTTTTTGTTAAGGAAAACAAAGTCAAATGCATATCGTTTTTGCAAGGTTTATGCAGTTACATCACATTTATCAGTAAAAAAAAAAAAAAAGAAAAATATTGTAAAAAATCTGAAAGATCTAAAATCTAAATTGTTATTAAATGGTGTCATACACACACACACACACACACACACACACACACACACACACACACACACATATATATATATATATATATAAAATATATACACATCTAAAATTGTTTTTGATTGAACTATGTGAAATTAACATCTTGGTTGAAATTCATCAACCAAACGAAGAGCATATTTACCCATACTTAACCCTAATCCTAGCATATTTACCCATACTTAACCCTAATCCTAGCATATTTACACATGAACTGAATTCTAAGAGCACTTGTTTTATATAATTTTCTTAGCTGTTACAAAACAATCAAACTCCATGAGTGAGTTTTTGTAATTTTCTCCTGCATATTTTGTTAATGCATAAGAACATTTATAAGTGACTGATATAAAAAGCAGAAAATGGTATAACAATCTTAGAATTTCTAGAACTTGTTTATAAACTAACCTGTTTGAGCTGAGTTTCTGAGTTGACAGCTATATCGCACACATCACAATGATGTGATTGGTTGATAGAGGTGGCATTGTTCTTGTTGCCATGGCGTTTGTGGCGGGGATTCATATGGGTTGAGACCAACTTTCCTCCCCGTCGCCGAGGCTGCACACACTGACCCTCCAGCATCAGCTTGTGCTTAGAGCCTGTAACCATGACATCATCAATCAGTCCAATCACAGAGCCATGTGACACGACAGACCAACTCGAAGAGAGAAAGCTGTCAGCCAAAATGTGAAGGTAGGCAGAGCATTCAGTCTAGGACCATGATCAACAGCATACATTCCCCATGCAAATTTTGTAAGGACTGTAATCAGTCCACTGCCATTTTACCCCACTCTGTCCTGTTCCCATCCCACTCTGTCCTGTTCCCACCTCACTATCCCACTCCCACCACACACTGTCCCACTCTCACTTCACTATATGCCGTTCCCACCCCACTATGTCCTGCTCTGTGCCGCTCCCACCCCTTTCTGTCCCGCTCCTACCCCACTCCTACCCCACTCTGTCCCACTCCTACCCCACTCTGCTCCACCCCTACTCTGTCCCACTCTGTCCTGCTCCTGTCCTGCTCTGCTCTGCTCTCACCCCACTCTGTCCTACTCCTATCCCACTCTGCTCCCCCCCCACTCTGTCCCACTCCCACCCCACTCTGTCCCACTCCCACCCCACTCTGTCCCACACTGTCCTGCTTCCACTCCACCTCTACTCCATTTTCTCCCAAATGAGATCACAGTAAGTATGATCTCCATAGGACACTTTGACTTAAAAAGCAGGTCATAGAACTGTTCCTCAGTTTGGATTTGAACCAATATTTCTCCTTTGTCAGTGTATCAAAACTGGCCCTGTGGATATATCACACCTACACCTGCTCTTGGCCAACCTCCATTAGGAAGATGATCAGAAAGTGCCCTATTCTGATGCAACCATGGAGATGAGCTGTAACCATGGAGATGAAGCTGTGGCTTTCTTTTCCACAGCAGGTAGATACACATGCTGCTCTGGGGAGTCTGGGTGCATGCATGACAGTGGGGTAACTAATGGTAATGCGGGTAGCCCCAGTGAGAGGGTAAATGTGTGGGGCTCCAATGAGCCACATCAGAGGAACTTGGAAATGTATGATTCACAGCTGTTCTTTGTGTAACTTGTGTGAATGGCGCAGTGTTACAAAAGCCAACCTTACCATTGAAATGAGCTTCCAGCTGTGAGATGGAGTTGACAGTGACTTTGCAGACAGCACAGTGGATGTTCTGCTTGCTGATCTTCCCCCAGGCTTCCTCTGCTGCTGCCGGGCATGACGGCTCTCCTGTTGGATGTGGAGAGCACATGTCTGAGCTACTCTCGGAGCCCAGGCTGCTGGAGCCCAGGAGCCCACACGTGAGCCAGAGGGAGGGGGGCTGACCTGTGTCCAGCAAGGGGGGCAGAGCTGTGTCCAGTGGGAAGGGCTCAGAGCTGTGTGTATGTGTGCTTCTCTCTGCATCGGCCTCCCCTGTATTCATATAGGCTGCCAGAGGGTTAGAGAGAGAAGAGTTACACACACACACACACGTGTGTGTGTGTGTGTGTGTATATATATATACACACATATACACATATATATATATATAAATAATATAAAATATGCACAAATGTACACACCTGTACTCTCAGCCAGTCTCTTCTTGTTGTTCAGGTCATGTGAGGTGATGAATGCATTCTTATGTCCTCGGAAAGGAGCCTCGGCTTGACTCTGTACACACACACACACACACACACACACACACACACAGCACCAAACCTTTCTTGATAAAACTAACTTTAAGTCAATATTAGCTGTGTGTGTGTGTGTGTGTGTATATATATATATACA
>JAOXYF010000012.1:17408080-17420662 GCA_028565775.1 Sternarchorhynchus goeldii | reverse complement strand
TTTAACTGGGAGCCAATGCAGGGCTGATAAAACTGGGCTGATGTGATCAAATTTTTTTGTTCTAGTAAGAACTCTGGTGGCAGCATTTTGCACTAGTTGGAGTTTACTTAAGTTTTTGTTTGAGCACCCTGACAAGAGTGAATTGTAGTAGTCAAGTGTAGAGCTAACGAAGGTGTGTACTAATTTTTCTGCATCACCCTGAGTCTTTTAATAAGCTATTTAATAATTATTATTATAATAAACTATTTAATAACTATTATCATAATAAACTATTTAATAACTATTTATAACTATTATTATAATAAACTATTTAATAACTATTTAATAACTATTGTTATAAAAAACTATTTAATAACTATTATTATAATAAACTATTTAATAACTATTATTATAATAAACTATTTAATAACTATTTAATAACTATTTAATAACTATTATTATGAGTCTGATAATAATAGTCCCCCCCCCTTTTATTTATTTATTTATTTATTTATTTTGGAGCAACTATAAACCCCTTTGACTCTCATGTTTGCCCATCTTCAGTGCTTTTGGCGGTGCCTGGACCAAGAGCTTCATACTGTAACCTTTTAACCTTTTAGCTACAGCAATCATTAAACTCCAGAAAACACACCATCAGAAGTAGAGGAGAAAAGGCACAACTGAAAATCTATTACACCCATCAATACACTGTATTGAATTCTATCCTACTGTATTGGCTGGGATACATTCAGTGAGCAAATGACAAAGTGCTTTTGTAAGTCATTCTGGATAAGAGTGTCTGATAAATGCTGTAAATGTTATGTGTGTAGAGTGCGGGAGATTGTGTGAGGCCATGTGGGTGTCACAGACTGTGTGAGGTCATGTGGGTGTCATAGACTGTGTGAGGCCATGTGGGTGTCACAGACTGTGTGAGGTCATGTGGGTGTCACAGACTGTGTGAGGTCATGTGGACGTCACAGACTGTGTGAGGCCATGTGGGCGTCACAGACTGTGTGAGGTCATGTGGGCGTCACAGACTGTGTGAGATCATGTGGACGTCACAGACTGTATGAGGTCATGTGGGCGCCACAGACTGTGTGAGGTCATGTGGGCGTCACAGACTGTGTGAGGTCATGTGGGTATCACAGACTCTGGTGCACTCATAGCTTTACTGCAACACCCACCATCCTTTACAGAATATTGATGACATCACTCCTCAAAGTTGATCATTAATTTGATCTTCATCACCACTTTATTAGTTACACCTGTTTTTGGTTCCATTTATAACTGTTTTCATGTAGCCTGTTGTGAAGTACCGCAGCTTCACTGGTGACTTTGCTAAGCCGTGTTCACTAAGCCGTGTTCACTAAGCCGTGTTTCTTGCATGTTTCTTGTGTTCTTTCCTGTTTATAAACATATTTACAGATATTTGCCTAGATCCTTCATATTTTGTTTGCCTCAGTTTGTATATATTTAATTCTTTTGACATGCTCTCCTGTCTCTGTATTAGTTCCATGTTTTACTCATATATAAAGATAATCATCTGAGAATAGTCATAAACACCAAACTCTGAGTCTGCAGACATCTGATTTATTTCAAGCCTGTACAATGGGTCTGGCACTCTAGGAGACCAGCACTCCAAAACTCTTTGGCAGTTCAAGTAATCCAAAACTAATGGAAAGTAATCAGATTACATTACCTTAATAGAGTAATCCTTAGGATTAAGTAACATATACATTTTTAATAGGTAATCAGTAATCTGTAAATGAATGTATTTCTAAATGAATCCTCCCAATCCTTTCATACATATATGAAAGTCTTAAACAGTAATCAGTGTAAGCAATTGTGTGTGTGTACACAAATACTCTCTCATACACACACACATACATACACACACATGCATACGAACACACACACACACTCACACACACACATTCGCACACTTGCACACACACATACTCAAATATGTATGCATACACACACACACACACACACACACACACACACACACACAGAAACACACATACATACACACAAAACACACAGAAACACACACACTCACACACACATATATATACACTCACACTAACAGATACACAAACACCTACACACACAAACACACACACACACACACACACACACAGAAGTAGTCTAACATCCTTCCTAGCAGCAGCAGAACCCTTCGGGTGCTGCTATCCCAAAATAACTTGTCCTAGTTGCCCAGGAGACAAGGGTGGAGGTGCCAGAGTTTGTGTTGGCTGTGAGTGAGCAGAAAGCCTGGAGCTTCCTAATGACAGAGCAACAACTTTAACATGTGACTACACATCTGTCAGGATGGCAACAGAGAAAGACTTGGGTTAGACCTACGATGATAATATATTATATATTGATAATATATACACCAATATATTGGTGTATATTTCAGACATTAATTTTGGGCCAATTTAGTCTATTATCCAGGCCAAGAGCTGGGGCTTTATGGGCAGTATTGGCAGCAGGGGCAGTAGGGGCTGTAGGGGCACACCACCCCCTGTACGTAGTAGTGAGGAGAAGACTCCTGTGTTTACCCTAACCCTAACCCTATCCCTAACCCTAACCCTAACCCTATCCCTAACCCCAGGTCAAAAATAAGTTTTCTCAGTCTCACCCCGTTTAGAGTTGGGGTGTGCATTTAGAGTGCAGGTTTAGAGTTTAAATTCTTATTCAATGTTCACCTCAGGAACAAACTAAGGTAGCACTGTGGAACATCAGTGGGTTGACATTTCTATCTCTCTGCTGGCTTGCCCTCTTTTCATTAACTGCAGGAAGTGAACAGGAAGTGAACACATCCCTGGTAACTACTGACCTGACACCCACTGGAATGTTTGCATTCTCTATCTCTGCTTTGCCTGCAGAATGTGAATCAAGACCAGATTTACTACTTTCTCTCATTAAGATATTTAACGCTTTATTCTCTCATTAAGTCACTGACTGCTTTATTCTCTCATTAACACAATATTTAATTTTTTATTCTCTTGTTAAGACATTTAACACTTTATTCTCTTAAGACAAGATTTAACACTTTATTCTATCATTAAAACATTTAACACTTTATTCTATCGTTAAAACATTTACCACTTTATTCTACTGTTAAAATATTTAACTCTTTATTCTCGCATTAATGTAACATTAAACCCTTTATATTACCCTTTAACATTTAGTCTTTTATTCTCTCTTTAACACTGTCATAATACTGAAAGCCTGAATGCCACAGCAATGCTTTTCCCATTTTGCCAATAAAAACATTGCCATGCATAGCAATGGGCACCACAGAATCTCAGCATCTGTCCATGACAATGCTTCCTTGGTGCTTTTCCCCTTCTGTTAAGTTGCTTTGTTTTCCTTCATAATAGCCAAGACTTTACAGTTCAAAAAAGAGGCTGCTGGGTTGGACTGGATGGACCTAGAAGCGCAATTTAAACCTTTTTCATATGTACAGGGATCCTTCTATGCAAACTACACACTAGATACTCAGCTCTAAGAATCTGTTTATCTCTTGGTTCATGCTCAAGGTAAATGCAGCAGAGAGAACCTCAGCTGTGCCATGACTGAATAACATCTCCCTCCACTGAGGTAGAGACCAGTGGAGAGAATAACACCCCCCATCCACTGAGGTAGAGACCAGTGGAGAGAATAACACCTCCCATCCACTGAGGTAGAGACCAGTGGAAAGAATAACATTTCCCTCCACTGAGGTAGAGACCAGTGGAGAGAATAAAACCTCCCATCCACTGAGATAGAGACCAGTGGAAAGAATAACATTTCCCTCCACTGAGGTAGAGACAAGTGGAGAGAATAACGCCCACAACCCCTCCACTGAGGTAGAGACCAGTAGAGAGAGGAAGGAGAGAATAACACCCCCCTTCACTGAGGAAGACCACAGTGGAGATTCCTTTATTCTAAAGGAATAACACAAGCTATCTATAAGCTGTGCTAAGGCTTGCATGGACAGGAGGATCTTGTGAGGCTGGACAGGATGATGTTGCGGTTGACTGTGACAAATGCTGCTGAGAGATTAAAACACATCAGGACTGACGTCAGCTTGGCTGATCCTGCAACATGCAGCTTCTCAATAACATCTGCAAGTCCCGTTTCTGTGGAGTATCTTTTATAAACTGGGACAAATAGGTTATTGAGGCCCTTATTAAACTTGGACAAATTGGTTATTAAGGCTCTTATTAAACTGGGACAAATATGTTATTAAGGTTCTTATTAAACTGGGACAAATAGGTTATTAAGGCCCTTATTAAACTGGGACAAATATGTTATTAAGGCTCTTATTAAACTGGGACAAATAGGTTATTAAGGCCCTTATTAAACTGGGACAAATAGGTTATTAAGGCCCTTATTGTAATAGTTCTTGCAGCTTTTTTTGACACTCAAAATTCAAACTTTCCAGAACTGATTTGTCTCATTATTGTCAAGTTTGATATGTTTTTTACTTTATCTCCATAGCTGCTCATGTGGATTTACCTTGGGATGTATGAGGTGGAGCTGGGGGTGGAGGTGTAGCTTAGGGTGGAGGTGGAGCTGGGGGTGGAGGTGTAGCTGAGGGTGAAGATGGAGCTGGGGGTGGGATAGGAGGTGTAGCAGATGTGAAGGTGGAGGCAGAGTAACATTCCAACTCTGGTCTCTAATAAGAGAAGTTTAACGTGTTAAAATGAAGTACTTTTGATGATGTTTAACATCAGTCTGCTCTCTAATAAAAGAAGTTTAATGTGTTAAAATGAAGTATTTTGATGATGTTTAAGATCAATCTGGTCTCTAATAAGAGAAGTTTAACATGTTAAAATGAAGTACTTTTGATGATGTTTAAGATCAGTCTGGTCTCTAATAAAAGAAGTTTAAAGTGTTAAAACGAAGAATTTTGATGATGTTTAAGATCAATCTGGTCTCTAATAAGAGAAGTTTAACATGCTAAAATGAAGTACTTTTGATGATGTTTAAGATCAGTCTGGTCTCTAATAAGGTAAATAAGTGTGGGGTCAGAATGTTCTGGAACTGTTCCGGTGTATGTCAGCATGACTGAAAGCTTGCTGGTTTTTAATATCTTAGTCTGGTACAGAAGCTTGACAACACCAAGCAAAAATAAACAGGGCAGAACCGTCAGAAAAGCTGCAGGAAACAGCAGACTGGCAACAAGAGCAGCAGACAAGCTGCACAGCACAGCTGCATTCATAACTACACTGACTACAATTAATGACAAAAGTCGACGCCACAAAACAGCGCTAATTAATAAAGTTTGTATAGGAGATATAAAAGAGTGACCATTTATTCTTGTACATATCCACCCACACACAGACAGCTGAAAGGTCTACGGATATTCTGAACAGTCTGTGGACTTGATCCATAGGTGGATTTAATCTCATTCAGTTTCTTAATCATTCTAATTACTTTTTCCCCTCATATCCAGTTTTTCTCTTTGTGTATTTTCTCTCAGTAATATAAATGTACAACAAACAGGAGCTATCAGTATTAGACAGAACACCTTGATCAGCTTTTTTGTGTTTGAAAGATGCATATCTAGTAGATCTACATTAGAATATCTAGTAGTTGTACATTAGAATTTCTTGTAGTTCTACAATAGAATATCTAGTAGTTCTACATTAGAATATCTTGTAGTTCTACAATAGAATCCTCATTTTGGTTTCTTGGAGGTTACATCAAGTAAATCTAGATTAGATTACAGTAAATTATCTTGTGTTCAGAAATAGACAATTAGTGCTAATGCTCACAAGCAAAGCAGGCTTACAAAATGGCCAGACAGTTACATATCTCTTACTCCCCACAGTAACCATAGTTACCCATGGTTTGTAGTGCTGGGAAACTGTTCTGACAGTGCTTATATTCCATAACAGAGAAGCTGCTGCATCAGTACCATTACAGGGATTAGTGCCTCCTGGTTTCCATGACAACACACAAATCCACTCAAACATGAATGGGCTGCAGTTCTAATATGTCCATTATGTTATAATGTGTCCATTAAGTACTAATATATCTATTATGTTCTAATATGTCCATTATGTTCTAATATGTCCATTATGTTCTAATGTATACATTATATTGTAATATATCCATTATGTTCTAATATATCCTAATATATCCATTATATTCTAATATATCTGCTATGTTCTAATATATCCATTATGTTCTATTATATCCAACATGTTCTAATATGTCTATTATGTTCTAATATATTCATTATGTTCTAATATATCCATTATGTTCTAATCCATCCATTATGTTCATATATATCCATTAAGTTCTATTATATCCATTTTGTTCTAGTATATTCAATATGTTCTAAAATATCCATTATGTTCTAATATATCCTAATATATCCATTATGTTCTAACATATTCATTATGTTCATATATATTCTAATCTATCCATTATGCTCTAGTATATCCATTATATTCTAATATATCTTAATATATTCATTATTTTCATATATATTCTAATATATCCATTATGTTCTAACATATCCATTATATTCAAATATATCCATTATGTTCTAACCAGCAACCTTCTGATTACTAGTCAAGTGCCTTAACCAGTGATCTACCACCACCCCTCTAGTGCACTGGATGCCTTGATTCCAGTCTGTTCAATATTTTTTTTCCCCATTTTTTTCTCCTATTTTTAAATTTTTTATGTGAGTTAGTGTGTGTGGAGGTGTGTGAATGGTATAATTGATGTAGTGTGTGTGGATGTATGTGAATGTTATAATTGATGTAGTGTATGTGGATGTATGTGAATGGTATAATTGATGTAGTGTGTGTGGAGGTGTGTGAATGGTATCAAATCAAATCAAATCAAGTTTTATTTATATAGGGCCATTTACGACAGGGGCAAGGAAAAACTCCCTAAGAGCGTGAGGAAGAAACCCTCAAGGAGCCCGTCCTCTTCTGGCCGACACCGGTCACCATGACAAGATAAATATATAGGGGGAAAAAACACAGTAGTGAGCAACCTATACTAAACTCAGAGCTATGGCATAGTACGGCAGGGGGGAAACTTTCTGACTAGTAATCAGAAGGTTGCTGGTTCAAACCCCACCTCTGCCAAGTTCCCACTGTTGGGCCCCTGAGCAAAGCCCTTAACCTTCAACTGCTCAAGATGTATATAGTCACAATTGTAAGGTGCTTTGGATAAAAGTGTCAGCCAAATGCTGTAAATGTAACCAGGGGTGTTGTTGAGGGTAGGAGGTGGTTGGTCCAGGGCAGGTAGCAGGAGAGCCTTGTCAATCCTTACTTTGTACCCTGGACAGCCATGAGCTCAATAAAAGGTGCAAATATTTCAGCTTCAAAACACAAACATCAACAATGCCTGTGAGCTTTAAACAATATTGCAAGTAATATAAACATTTTAAGAAATATTGTTAACATAAAAGCCTTAGTCATTATGGTTAATGCAAAAGGAAATGTTTTGGCATCACACTTTGTTCAGGAAACAGCCCTTCTAAAAATATGATCCATTCTTGAATTTCCATCTGAATAAGAAAAGTGTAACTGCAAATCTAGAGCAAAACATAATTTCCATAAAACCTTTAAGAAAAACATCCAGTGAGGATCAGCCTTTAGCACAGATATCCTAGCATTAAAGGTAAGAGTCTAAATGAACACTGGAGTCTTGCTGCATGTTGTTTTATATAGTCTTTAAAGTTATCTGGGATACTTTAACATTGGAACACATTGCACTGAAGCGTTTCTGGATTGACATTTGTGACTGTGATTAGCTGGAATTTTATGGTACTTAAAGTATTTACAGTTTGAAATTCATCTGATAAGAGAATCACCATCTGAGTAGAGAATCACCTGAATAGAGAATCATCTCAATAGAGAATCATCTCAGTAAAGAATCATCTCAATAGAGAATCATCTCAATAGAGAATCATCTCAGTAAAGAATCATCTGAAAGTGATGAGACATAAATACGCATATACACAAGTATAAAATCAAAGTTGATAACTTTACTGAAATTAGGGCAGTCCAGAGATGTAAACGATAGACAGGCAAAGGTCAAAACCATATCAAACTTTACCAAGGGAGAGTTCCATTGCAAAACCAACAACAGACAAATTCCAGAACCAAACAGGCTATAAAATAATTTGAAGAGAGGGGGTTACACCCAATAAAGCACAACCCAAAACAGAAACAAAGAAAACAGATCATAACCAGAGAACACACAGAAGAAAGAAAACATATAACCAGAGAAAACACAGAACAAAGAAAACAGATCACAACCAGAGAACACACAGAAGAAAGAAAACAGATCACAACCAGAGAACACACAGAACAAAGAAAATAGATCATAACCAGAGAACACACAGAACAAAGAAAACAGATCACAACCAGAGAAAACACAGAACAAAGAAAACAGATCACAACCAGAGAACAAACAGGTGGAACAAATTAGTACTCAGGCAAAGTACATCGCCTGAGAGTTAATGAACTGGTGCAAATGAGTTGAATGTGCTCTTCATAACTGCCTGGAGCATTGTGGAAAGCAGAGTTCACATGGGTTTGGGCAGGAGGCAGCAGGACACTGAGTACAGAATCATCTCAGATGCTTTCTTTGTTTTTTAGCAGACTTGATGGGTTTTAAGTAATTTTAAATAATTCCCTACCACTGAAGTCAAGCAGTATCCCTCTGACTGTTGAGAATTATATTGCACATCTTCATTGTGAAGACAACTTTTTAAGCTTTCAAGTAGTGGCACATACTGAAATGTTGGTGTTCATCATGACAAGCCAATTGTGAATTTATACCAAACTGGTCTAGCAAAAGGAAAATCTAATCTACTAATATGCTTTATTTTTCCATAGAGTGAGTACTTCCTCTAATCTTTAGTGAACATTGTGTGAACTAAAGTCTGATAGAAGTGTGTTACTCCAGTGAAACCAAGATGAAATGAAAAAATGTTTCTGGTTCACTTATATTTCTGGTATATTTCTGGTGTTACTCATTTCAGCTGTAAAGGATGATAACTTATCCCTGATCATCAGAAACCTCATGATTACAGGAGCAGTTTGATGAAGACCTGAATGTCTGAAGACCTGTCCAAGGTCCTGAAATACAGAGTCTCACTTGAACAGGCTTGGGCTCAGTGCATGCAGAACAACCCATCCAGTTTATAAGCACAACAACAGGCCTGTTGGCCTTACATGCATATGTGTGCATAGAAAACAGACACATCATGTCTTCTGGGAAAAACACTGGAGGGATTAAAGGGTAGTTTTATATCTCCAAATGTGATACAAACCTGCATAACATACAGTCATTACGAAAGCATACAGTTCAGCTAATTATATTAGTGCAAATGCAATTGCACATTATGAAATACAGGAATAATTGTATCTTTCTCCTTCTCTCTCTCCCTCTCTCCCCCCCTCTTAGACAGCAACTTCCTGCTGGGTAATGCCCAGGGTCACCGTGGTTACCCCATTGTCTACTGCTCAGATGGGTTCTGTGAGCTCACAGGTTTTGTGCGAACCGAGGTGATGCAGAAGAACTGTAGCTGCCGCTTCCTGTATGGGCCAGGCACAAGCGAGCAAGTGGCCCAGGCTATGGAGAAAGCCCTGGAGAGTAAGGAGGAGTACCAGGCCCAGGTCCAGTTCTACAAAAAGAATGGTAAAAGAATGCAAGGCTAGCACTGCTGCTTCTAACCAAACAACAACCCCCTTAGATGTTTATTCTGGAGTCTCACTAACCCCACTCTTAGATGTTTAGTTCTGGTGTCTCTCTAACCCCACTCTTAGATGTTTGTTCTGGTGTCTCTCTAACCCCACTCTTTTATGTTTTGTTCTGGTGTCTCTCTAACCCCACTCTTAGATGTTTAGTTCTGGTGTCTCTCTAACTCTTAGATGTTTAGTTCTGGTGTTTCTCTAACCCCACTCTTAGGTGTTTAGTTCTGGTGTCTCTCTAACTCTTAGATGTTTAGTTCTGGTGTCTCTCTAACCCCACTCTTAGATGTTTAGTTCTGGTGTCTCTCTAACCCCACGCTTAGATGTTTAGTTCTGGTGTCTCTCTAACCCCACTCTTAGATGTTTTGTTCTGGTGTCTCTCTAACCCCACTCTTAGATGTTTTGTTCTGGTGTCTCTCTAACACCACTCTTAGGTGCATTATTCTGGTTCATAATAAGTGTGTTTTTCTGTTGCTTGTAGTTGTTTCCTGGTGTTTCATTTGATACTTATTCCCAGTTTCTGCTTATCCTTTGAATATTAATTTCCCAGTTGTATTTTTGCTCTGCCTTTAGCAGTACTCTTTAGCAGTAATCTTCTTGTTCCTCATCTATCATTCCTTCGGGTGATTTAGATGGTAAACATTCATTTTTTTTCCTATGTTTATTTTAATCTTGAGTGTTCTCAGTTTGTTCGGTATTTCTTGAGTCTCTTGGTTTGTTGTCGAGACATTTCTGTCGATGTTTCTGTCGTCATAACATTTTTTTTTTTTGTTATTTAAGTACACGGCTGTGTACTTCGGTTTTGGTTTGTCTGTGTTCTAAGTTCTGTTGGTTTGTCAGTGTTCTAAATTGATTTAAGTAGTGTATTTCTTTCAAGTCTTTCTATTCTGTCCATGTCTTAGTTCTATTAACCCTTCCCATTGTTATTGGTTTTCTTCTGTTCCTCATGGTTATATGTTTGTGTTCCTATGTCTCTTTTCTGAATAGTAAAATTTCCTATTGAGTTAACTGTCTATTAGTATTTCCTTTAGTTTATGTTTGTTCTACTTTGGGGTTGTACTTTATCCATATTTTGTCATTAAATATGGATAATTCCTACAACCAGACTTTCAATATCTGTATTCATTTGTCTGTGGTCGTTCCCCTTCGCACATGTGTCCTCACTCCCTGCCAAACATGACATAGGAGTAAAAGCTTCTTGCCCATAACAACATGAACAGCAGATGAACCATAGCAACCTGTACTGCAGACAAACCTTCTAGTATGCGTTTCATGTTTTACTCATGAAAGCTTTCGGGCTTGTCCATATATTAGACAGGATGGATACTGCAAATTATTTTATTGCTGATGACACACAGCTCATGTAAATCAGTTTTTTTTTTTATCCAGTAGGCTAGGAGCATGCCCTAGATGTTGTTATCCAGTAGGCTCGGAGCATGCCCTAGATGCCAGGTGCTGTAGGAACATGTGTCCATGATGGAAAAACACCTGGCAAAGACTAAAAACTAAAATCTGCCTAATGATCCAAATGATCCAAAGGGTTAGAAGACTGCAGGGTTAAAAGACTACTGATCCAAGTGGGTTAGAGTTGGAAGACTGCAGGGTTAGAAGACTACTGATCCAAATGGGTTAGGGCTAGAACACTACAGGAGCAGAAGATTACTGATCCAAGTGGGTTAGAGTTGGAAGAATGCAGGGTTAGAAGACTACTGATCCAAATAGGTTAGGGTTAGAACACTGCAGGGTTAAAAGAGTACTGATCCAAATGGGTTAGGGTTAGAACACTGCAGGGTTAGAAGACTACTGATCCAAATGGGTTAGGGTTAGAACACTGCAGGAGCAGAAGATTACTGATCCAAATGATAAACCTAGCAGTTTTGCTGTTTTCTTCATTTATAGCATTTGGTGCAATATTTCTGTCTACAATGTTTTAAACTTTATGAAATACTGGTCTTCCAAACAGAACTATAGGTTTCCCTCCCCCAAGAAAACACATGATTCTGCCTTCAACTCTGGGTACACTAAGGTGCCTTAGAAGACTGCAATCTACTGCTGCTTTGTGATAGAAAAAAACATTTTGGGGGTGCATTTTTCTCTATATAAAGTATTGTACAAGTAAATGCTGCCATCTCAATGAATGATTCATACACTCAAACACATACGCAAAACTCACACAGGTGACAAAAAATTAAAAGACAGAGTGCTCAGGCAAGTGTAAAACAAGAAAAACCAAAGTCTCTAATGGTTCCTTTTCAGATACAAAGCAATGTTGAGAAGAAGTGAGATGATCATACAATATCCTTAGTGACACAGATCAAGGATCATTTAAAGTTAATTCTCTCTATACTGAAGAAACTGATGAAACATTTAGGTAGATGGTATAATGCGGTTTTTCATGAAGGAAAAAATTTAATAAGAGAAAGTTTGGGCTGTAATAGATATGGTGAAGACTATTAATAGATATGATGAAGACTATAGATATGGTGAAGGCTGCTGATGGCATTGTTAAGTCCCTTTTGCCCAATAATCTAATACTGTAGTTTAGACTGGTGATTGGTTTAGATGAGGTGACCACTGATATTCTATAAAGCTGCTATTGCACAAGCAGAGAAATTAGAGATCATGCATAAGGCCATAATAAAGTGGTTTAGGTGTACAGTGGTGTTAGTCCAGCTGTAAAAGCAAGAAGGAAGTGTAATCCAGAAGAGGCAATCTCATCAGCTCAGAGAGCTCTTGAACATAGTAGGGCAGATGCGAAATAGGAGGACAGGGTTTGGCTCAGGTAATTGAACTTGGGAAGATTGAATACAAGCCGAGCTGCTGCGTTCTGGATCAGTTGCAGGGGCTTGATAGCATGGAGAGGAAGACCAGCCAGGAG
>JAOXYF010000012.1:17383117-17396081 GCA_028565775.1 Sternarchorhynchus goeldii | reverse complement strand
CTCTGTGAGAGTCCACCTCATGCCTCATGTCCCTGTGAGAGTCCACCTCATGTCCCTGTGAGAGTCCACCTCATGTCCCTGCGAGAGTCCACCTCATGCCTCATGTCTCTGTGAGAGTCCACCTCATGTCCCTATGAGGGTTCACCTCATGTCCCTGTGAGAGTCCACCTCATGTCCCTGTGACAGTCCACCTCATATCCCCTGGGAATCTACCTGGTTTTCCTGTGAGAGTCCTCCTCATTTCAGTATGTGTGTAGACGTCTCTGGTGCACATGCTGAAGACGGTGCGTCTGTGTGTGTGTTAACGTGTGTTAGTGTGTGTGTGTGTGTGCAGACGTCTCTGGTTCACCTGCTGAAGACGGTGCATCTGTGTGTGTTAACGTGTGTGCGTGTGTGTGTACAGACGTCTCTGGTTCACCTGCTGAAGACAGTGCGTCAGTGTGTGTGTTAACGTGTGTGTGTGTGTGTGTGTGTGCGTGTGCAGACGTCTCTGGTTCACCTGCTGAAGACGGTGCGTCTGCTGCGTCTGCTGCGGTTGCTCCAGAAGCTGGACCGCTACTCTCAGTACAGCGCCATGGTTCTGACGCTGCTCATGTCCATGTTTGCCCTGCTGGCCCACTGGATGGCCTGCATCTGGTACATCATCGGCCGCAAGGAGATGGAGCGCAACGTCCATGATGACTGGGACATAGGTAATACACACACACACACACACACACACACACATCCACATCCATAAATACCCATTGGGGAGTCCCATAGTAATGTACTGATTACCTCAATCTCACTGTAGCTACGGGGTCAGTGTTATGGATTTCCCAGTGCTTGTTTAATTACTATGAACCTGTGGTGGTGGTGAGGTCATGGAGAGGTCATGGAGAGGTCATGGGAGGGGACAGATAACACTTGCTCTTTCCATGTGGACAACATCTAATCTAACCTCAGAACATGTGATCATAAAGACGTCCATCACCAAAAAGTTTAAACAAACATTAAAGATCTTGAGAAAATAAGCTGTAGGTGTTATTGGCACTTTGTAGCGCTGAGCACTACAGTAAAAGGGCAGGTTGCTGAACACGGAGGTTCTAAGTCAAATTTATTTATACACTGAAGAGCAAAATTAGAGAACAACACACAATTTCCTAAATGTCAAGGTCATTGTGTAGTTCTATGTGAAATGATCCTAACAGGAGTGAAATAGCAGTATTTTATTTCATAAATTGTATATATATACAGATGTGCTGAAGTCATTCAAAGAAAAGGCCTGTACACTTCCTACTGATTACTGACTGTTGTAAACTTCAGAAAAATTAGTTGTAATCTTTCCCTGTGCTACAGTCATTGCTGTTCTCTCATTATGATCATCACGTTTTTTGCAAAATAAAGGTTTCATGTTGATATACTTTGGTTATTTTGTAAAACACAGTTCTAGTGGCATGGTGTACACCTTACAAAAAAATCCAAATATTGCTCAATGTACAAATGTTGATCAATGTAGATTACAAATTTCTCCAAAAATCAAGTGGTTATACATTATTCTCTAATTTTGATCTCCAGTTTATAGCGTTTTTTACAACGAATGTTGTCACAAAGTAGCTTTACAAAAACATGGGTCCAAGTCCCTAATGAGCAAACGAGGTGTAACAGTGGCAAGGAAAAACTCCCTAGAGGGGATTAGGAAGAAACCTTGAGAGGACAGGACTCAGAAGGGAACCCATCCTCCATTGAGTGGCCCAGCTAATAGCAGACCATATATAAAGATCAGTGTCTAAACGGAGCAGTCCCTCCAAAGTGGATGTTGGGACTCAGGTAGGTGCGAGCATCGGTGCGTCCCCTGGCAGCAAAGGGTTCTCCATGCAGGGTGGGTGAGGTGTGTGTTCTGTCTCTCTCTCAGGCTGGATGAGGTGTGTGTTCTGTCTCTCTCTCAGGCTGGCTGCATGAGTTGGGGAAGCGCTTGGAGACACCGTACGTGAACGGCACGGTGGGCGGGCCGTCAGTACGCAGCGCCTACATCGCCTCTCTGTACTTCACCCTCAGCAGCCTCACCAGCGTGGGCTTCGGCAATGTGTGCGCCAACACCGATGCAGAGAAGATCTTCTCTATTTGTACCATGCTCATCGGGGGTGCGCACAACCCACAACACACACCATACACACCACACACCACACACACACACACTGGCTGATGACTGGCTGTCCCTCTCTCCCTGATCTTGGCAGCCCTCATGCACGCCGTGGTGTTCGGCAACGTGACGGCCATCATCCAGCGCATGTACTCCCGCCGGTCGCTCTACCACACGCGCATGAAGGACCTGAAGGACTTCATCCGCGTGCACCGCCTCCCACGCCAGCTCAAACAGCGCATGCTGGAGTACTTCCAGACCACCTGGTCTGTCAACAATGGCATCGATGCCAACGAGGTAACTAGTTAGTGAGGTAACGAGGTACAGAGGTAACAAGGTAAACCAGCCCACCCTCTCGGGAACTCCGAACAGCAGAGGTCACACACTTCCGATTTATCTACACCCACAGTCAGCAGTTTTGAATTTTATTAATTAACTGTAACCAAGTCAGCAAGCTGTGGCTCTGAAAACTGTAAAGATCAGGATTTTCAGGATTACTGATCACAATCACTTGGCCAGGTAGATGCAAAATGTGCATGTTTATCTCAAACAGGAAGCAACAGAAGTGCATGTTGTTTAGAACCTCCCTCTCCTCCCACACCCCACTCTACTCCTCCTCCTCCCACACCCCACCCCACTCTTCCTCTGCTCTGCCCCCTGCCACCCCCCTCACCCCTTCCCCAGCTCCTGCACGACTTCCCAGACGAGCTGCGCGCGGACATCGCCATGCACCTGAACAAGGACATCCTGCAGCTGGCCGTGTTTGAGGGTGCCAGCAGGGGGTGCCTGCGCTCCCTCTCTCTGCACATCAAGACGTCGTTCTGTGCGCCGGGCGAGTACCTCATCCGGCAAGGTGATGCCCTCCACGCCCACTACTTCGTTTGCTCGGGATCACTGGAGGTGCTGAAGGACGGCATGGTGCTTGCCATACTAGGTGTGTGCTACTTCCTGTTCCATTACTGCCTATATCACATGACCACCAGGTTTTTAGCTTAATGGAACAGGGTTCACGTCCAGGGTTCACACTCTGAGATGTTCTCTTCCATTCTTGAAGTGTCTTTGAATTGGTACTTTCTCACCTGTTACTGTATCCCAGTTATACCAGAGTAGCAAACTATATTCTCCAATGGAGCCAGCTGTACATACAGGAGAATAATATACATGATGTACATTCACATGATATACATTTACATTTAGTGATCGGTCAGGAATGAACTTCTGTGATTGCAAATAAGAGTTTGACACAGTGTTTGCATTACAGGAAAAGGGGATTTGATTGGTTCAGACTTGCCAGGGCAGGATCATGTGATCAAAACAAATGCAGATGTGAAGGCACTTACCTACTGTGATCTGCAGTATATAAGTGTTAAAGGCTTGAAAGAAGTGCTGGAACTCTACCCTGAATATGCCTCTGTATTCACTGCTGACATCCACCATAACCTCACATACAACCTCAGAGAGGGGAGTGATGCAGAGGTGAGACACACACACACACACACATATACAGGTTCATACATGCATACACCATCCCACTCACATGCACGCACACACACACACAGATTCACACATACATACATCCTTACATACGGAATTAACTGTTCTAAGTATATTCAATGTTGTGCACACATACATATTCACACAGGTGTGTGCGCACGCACACACACACACACACACACACACACAAACACAAACGTGCACATAAGACAGAGACAGAAAGAAGAATATAGAGAAAAACTGCCTCTTTAACAATGTGCTTCAGTTATGAGATATGCCTGTTGTGTGTTTTTGTTTCTAGGGTTTCACAGGGTTTCCAAGGTCCCCCAGGTTTTCTCATGTACGTGGGCTTGAGAGAAACTGTGTGTGAGAAACTGTGTGAGAAACTGTGTGAGAGAAACTGTGTGAGAAACTGTAGATCCACGTCATCTTCACTTTTCACCAAGAATATTCAGTGAACACACAATACAGTTAGTATAATATAATGTAGTTAATATAGCTAACATAGCTAATAAAGTTAATATAGCTAATAAAGCTAATATAGCTAACATAGCTAATAAAGTTAATATAGCTAATAAAGTTAATATAGCTAATGTAGTTAATATAGCTAACATAACTAATAAAGTTAATATAGCTAATAAAGTTAATATAGCTAACATAGCTAATAAAGTTAATATAGTTTGTATAGTTAATATAGCTAATAGTTAGAAGAGTTAATATAACTCACTGAATATACAATATATCACATTGATGGTCTGGGGTTGTAGTGGCAGGTCCTCCCCTAATGGTGGATCGTCACTTCCAGTCCACTATCTGTGAAAGTGCTCGATGGTTATTCCTCTCCCTCTACACACCCTCCAGAACTGGGTCGACCACTTTTAAAATATGTTGTTTTAAGTTAAGAATCTTCAGCAGTGAATAGCAGAGCCATTATATCAGTCACCTCCTTCATTTAGTACAGCACACATTTAGTACAGCACACATTTAAAGCCATATTTCAGTATTCACACAAACTGTAGAGCATTACACCACAGTACAGAACAACAGACCATTGCACAATACACCATTACACAACCATACAGAACAGACAATTATACAACAGACCATTACACAACAGTACAGACAAACAGACCATTACAGTACATCACAACAGACCATTACACAACAGTACAGAACAACAGATCATTACACAACAGTACAGAAAAGACCATTAGAACCCAGAACAACCCAGTATATCCCAGTACAGCCCAGTACATATCAGGGTTGGGACTCTTTGGGAAACACTGACAATGTAAAAGTTGACAGATAAGTTTAAGTATAAAAGTAATTACATTTTTGTAAACTTCCCAATACTTAGTCCTTAAGGCTAATGACATTCCACCATTAATTTCCACATCAAAGCATTTTGCTAACTGCTGTTAATTTGATTAACTACATTAAGATTAAAACTAGATTTGTTCTTATTTCATTTTTCCTTCCACTTCAGAACAGTCGTGCAGACCCTAGGACTCAGCATTCCTCCATCGCAGAAACAGGTGGTGACCCTGACGACTACTATCACATCTCACCCATGCCAAAGTCTTGCCGGAACCTTCCGCTGCCCAGCCTTAACAGTCCAGTGCGCAGGACCTCCCTGGGCAACCTGCTGGGCGACGAGCTTCGGCAGTTCAATGCCCTGCGACGATGTCATTCACCCGTTAGGGGGCACTATAGCAGCTCGTCGCCCAAAGAGCAGCGGCCCAAATCGGCCCACCAGCCGCTCGCCACACCTCCCCTTCCCCCCAGCGGCCACCGCAGCAACCAAGCAGAGGCAGGAGGGTCAGCACACAAGCCCACCAGCCTCCTCATCCCCACACTGAGCTGCTGTGGGCCTCCAGATCTCAGCCCACGGTATACTTCTGGATGCATTTATCCAGCATGCTGTCTTACTGTAAACAGATCAGCTCAGCACATGGATGCCTACATTATAAACTTAGTTGTGCCAATTACATATTTTAAACAGTTAGATATTTTTTGACTGTTATGTACTTCAGTTGCAAAGATATTATATGGAAAACTGTAATGTACATAAAGTTACATAAAGTTTCTTCTGTTTGTGGTTTCTTACAGGGTAGTTGATGGGATTGAGGATAATGGACACATGTTCCACTTCAGCACTGAGACAACTGCACCTAGTGACACTGCACTGGATGCAAGAGGTAAGAAAACGTCTCAGAGGGTGACCCCTGGATGTCTCAGAGGGTGACCCCTGGACGTCTCAGAGGGTGACCCCTGGACGTCTCAGACAGTGAGCCCTGATCTCATGGGGCTGTTTTAGACTAAATGTCTTGGTGATGAGCTGGAGACTGACTTCAGTGAGATGTTGTAGAGCAGGGATCGCAGTGCATTGTGCAGGTCAGGGGTGCTCCAGGACCAGACAAAGGAGTTTAAAAGATTACGTGTAAACCTGTGACTGAATACATTAAGACAACACTAAATATCAGCACATTTATTTAAATGAGGCATCTGATAAATATGCTGCCAAAAAAAGAAATGCAAACCTACTTTTCCACTGGCAAAGACAATGTATGTGTTTAATAAACTTATGAAACTAGACCCCACAAAATGTCTTCAGTGGGACAGTGTTCAGTGGGACACTGTTCAGTGGGGCACTTCACTGGTGACAAAGGCTGTGAGGACAGATGCTCTCCCCGACCTGGTGGAGAGAGAGGTGGGCGTGGCACCGTGAAGAAGGGGGGGCGTGGCACTGTGAAGAAGGGTGGGCGTGGCACTATGAAGAGAGGTTGGGCGTGGCACTATAAGGGTTTGAGCTACAGAACCCAACCGTCATAAGCACTCCTGAGAGCGCGACAGACCAGAGGAGCACAGGAAGCAGAAGGGCTGTGAGACAGAGGCAACACATGGAGATACAGACAGTAGGAAAGAGAGAGACAGGTACACAGACAGCTTTCTTTGCACTTTTTCTTAATTTTCTTTTACTCAGATTCCATGCAAGTGAATACCAGCCTTTTCCAGGAGACTGAGGAGGTGAGACACAGTATCTGTCAACTGAACAAAAAGGTACACACACACACACACACACACACACACATACATACATCCACACATGCATACATAAAGCTGCTCAAAGTCCAAGTTACTGCAATAGTTGATTTATTCCTTCAGTTTGTTCTTATTTATTTGGTAAAATGCAGCCACTTATCATTAATTAGAAGGGGAACTGATGTCAGCAGATTGAACTGCACACAGATGGGCCCAGACACATTCTGCTGTAGGGGGCCAAAAGAAACTTTCAGATACACACCTTGTCTTTCTTACACACACACATACACACACACACACACGCGCACACACAGGCTTGCGCAGGTGGAGTCAGTGAGGCCCTGCATTAATTAAGACACAGGGGTGCTTCTGCACTGCAGATAAACTGAAGAAGTGCTGACTTCAAGATCTTACAAAAACATCATTCTCCCCCTCCCCCTCCCTTCTTCACATCCTCCTCATACCCCCATCTCTCCTTTCTCCACCTCCCCCTCCCCTCTACATCTTCCCCTCTCCACCTCCTCTCTCAACCCAACTCTCCTCATTCCCCTCCCCTCCCCCTCCCTCTCCCCTCTCACCCTCAGGTAAGAGGTTTTGGGTATGTAAATTAATTTGATGACATCTTCCACACCAAACGAAAGCGAAAATGCGACAATTATATTCAACATGTTAGATTTTTTTTAATTCACTGACCAATCACCATTAAAAAGATTATAAAAACAACAACATGAAAGACACAAGAATAGGCACAAAAGTGCTTATTATAAAGCCTCGAGAATAGACATTTTGTTCATCTTGTCCAAAATTTGCCCTTGCGTTCGGTGGATGTGTTTGAAAACCCAGTGATTTGTGTAAGTAGACAGTGGAAACATGGGCAGTGTTCTAACCCCGCCCACTGCACGCGACCAGTGTTCACTTATTTCAGCTGCTAGCGTCGCCTCAACGTTTCAGCACAAACTGGTCCGTTAACGACGACTGAAAAATCTCACTTTAGATTCGCTGCTTGCTGCGCTAAGAAGTTTGTTAGTCAGCTGGCTATCCACAACAGTACCCTGAGGCTTCAAACTCTGCTAGCATAAATGTTAATTCCTTGGTATATAAAACTACATAAACTACATATATATACATATAAAACTTTGGTCACACTAACCTCAGGAGGTGGGAAATGTTAATTGAAATATATTAGATTTCAAATGTAATTATTAATGACTTACATTTGAAATTAAAATCTCTTGGAGCTCCACTTGTGTCCGCCATGAAAAGTTGTGGTTGTGGTGTATCACAGTGTTGCCTTCGATGCTGCCTTAAAATTCAGCCAAATTAAGGGACCTCAGTAAGCAGCATTTTTAAGGTATCTAAGAATTTGGACAGGCCTCTGTGTCGGGAACGCGCACAATATGACAGCTCATTAGACAGTATTTAGACAGCTCACTAGGTTGCTGGATAAAGGCCGTTACACACATAAAGCCACGCTTTGTGCTTATAAACTGATAATGAGGAATTACCAAACTAGACAAACCACTTCATCTTCATTTTCTGGCAAACACAGTTATTGGCATTCAGATCAATATGAATCGTTCAGATCAATATGAATCGTTCAGATCATGCTCTACATCTATGCTGACCCATTTGCTTGATTTTGACCTCCCCCATTCCCAGATGGGGACTCTGAACCAGGAAGTAGGTCAGCTGACCAAGGACCTCCACCACATGATGCACCTGTTGCAGGTGCACGTGGCGTCACAGCACTGCTCCACCTCTCTCTCGGCCTGCTCCTGCAGTGTGCACATGCTGTCTCGCCCTGTCTCTGCCCTGGCCTACAGCACGGACACCAGCTCGCACCTGCAGCCTGAGGTGCACAGCTGTCACCAGCAGGGGGAACCCTACCACACAGCCCATGGGCACCACGGCCAGGTCGAACATGCGCTCATTGAGAACATCAGCCACCTGGGGGCAAGTGCATGGAGCCAGGGTAAAGGCACTGTATGAAATATAAACTTGAGACTTATTTCCTAACTCAACCATAGCCATTCCTACATATCACTACCTGGATTTCTGGATTCCACTGTATATAGATATATGCGTAGAGATAGTTGAGCTTTTTTGTTGTACTTTTTATTGCTAATATCCTTATATTAGAAACACCTTGTCTTGTTAAATTAACTGTCTACCATATAAGAAACACCTGTGGTGGACAGTCAGTTTAGGAGCTATGTGTTTCTAATGTGTCTTGCTCCAAGATTGTGGAATGAACTTCCACTGACTGTCCGGACAGCAGAATCCCCTGCAATCTTCAAATGCAGACTATAGACTCTTCTATTTGTAGAGTGACCACTGATGCTACACTTTCATTTTTCTACCAATGCAGAGTGACTCAAATTCGAGAACTTATTTGTTACTCTTTGTTACAGTATTTATCACTGTTTAATAATACTTGTACTAGTACCAGCACAATTCTTGTATTTTAGCAGTGATCTAGTTCAAATGTCTATTGAACTCTGTCCTACTTACTGGTAAGGATGCTTTCTGTGAGTCAACAACAAAGCACTTTTTGTAAGTTGCTCTGGGTATGAGCATCTGCTAAATGCATTAAATGTAAAATGTAAATATAACACCTATCTCCTAAACTAAATGTCTGTTAGATTAGGGCACCATTTGTGCCTGACTGGAACCATTCCCGTAGAGATCCATAGTTCAAAGACTTTGACGAAAGACGAAGGAATTTCTGAGATGACTTGCCGGAGTCAACCTAGGCTGAATTAGACAGTGTGTCACATTCTCCAATGTAGACTTAAGAACTGGTTGCTGAATGGCCAAAACGGAAGAAAAAAAATCAACTCAATCAACGGCAAAAACCGACCCAAATATGAAACTGCGATGCGCACAAGCAGAGGCATATAAGTGTGTCAATCAAACCAGACTAACGAAATACACTGAAGAATAACTTTAACTGTAGCATGGCACAAACTTCTGGTAGTATTCCAGCTTGGAGTACACGGATTCGGGTCTATCTGAGCTACACTAGATATTTCAAGTATCCCTAAGCACTTTTGTAAGTCGCTCTGGACAAGAGCGTCTGCTAAATGCCATAAATGTAAATGTAAATGTAAATGTAAGCAACATCAGAACCAAGTCTTTTTTTCCTTTGTTCTGAGAAGTTTATATTAAATTTTAGAGATGGATGCTTTGGCCTTTCCTGTTAGCCAGTTCATCTACTACTAATGAATATTTCCTAAATTTTACCCATCTCCTTGTGACTTGGCTTCTCCCAGGGGTTTCAGGCAGGAAAGCGAAAGAATGTAGCAGCACTTAATCATAGATAGTATCAGTATGATACGTCCACACACACACGTACACACACACGGACCACACTGACGCTGAGTGGTGTCCCACTATTAACAGATAAATTTGCTCAGCAATACTATAATGAGATCCTATAGAGCAAATTTCATCATAATAGGAAACAGCCTCAATCCTGCATAATACAACAAAGATAAAAACAAAGAATAAACACACAAGAGTATATTGCTTGCATTCTAAATTAATTACTTCTAGGCCTAACAAGAGATCATAACTAGACTAATTTCACATGATTAACATAGAGTAATAGCTTTTCTATACTATTACTCTACCACTATGACTTCAACCTTGAAGAAAATAAAGCTTTACTGCATGGTTACATGTTAGGGCTAGTTGGTGGGATATCTAAGTTAAGTGCAATTTTAGCACTAATTAACACAAAAATGAGGTTAATAAACATGTGGTTACAAACAAGTTATTCATAAACAAAATGACCAAACTCCTTTAGATCATAATGATAAAGTTGGTGATACTCCTGGTTCTTTCTACTCCATTTGACGGCACCACAGCTTCATGGTTTAGATCAGGTGATGAAGATACATGGGTTCTGATGGATTTTAATAAACTAAAATTGATTATCTCTGAAATCCTCTCGATGAGATGTATCTGATGGTCACTTTCCTGATCTGACAGCTTTAGAGGAAAGTGGAGTTTTCAGTACTTGTGGTTAAATGGAAGCATTAAAGAACATGGTGTCAGTTCCTTCCCCTGCATTCCTCTTAGAGCTCTCAGGGATATATTGAGGTTGTAAAGGTAGCTCTAGAGAGTGTAACCAGCCTTAAACGTCTCACTCTGAGATACTGAGTGAGGGTGAGGTGTTGATAAGCTGTGCCCATGTAGCAGTGGTACCCCCCCCCCCATGTGCTTGGAACCAGGTCAGAGGTCATTAGAGTCACATTAGAGTCGCATTATCCACTACAATGGCAAAAAAAAATACTGCATGCCAACAGACTGGCTTCAAATTCTAAATGTATTGTGGATCTACTTTACTAACCTCCATTGTTTACTTAGCACCCCATTATGTGTTTACTAAACCCCACTATGTATTAACCCTTGTGTTAACCATTATGTGTTTACTAAACCCCACTATGTATTAACCATTTGCTGTTCCTGTTACAGGTAAAATAGGAGTATGTGAGCTGACGGATGGTGAAGATCAGCTCCATCAGTCTGAGCTCCACCCTCAGCCTCCTCCTGCTCTGAGCAGCACAGATGCTGCTGCCTGCAAGCAGAGCTACATCAGTGTATCCAACTCCTCCTATTGCAGTCACCATCAGCATTCACACCCCACCACCCTCCTCAGGATCAGCCCGGGTCCTGCGGGAGTAGCGGGACAGGACAGCCAAGTAGGGGAGGAGGGGGCACCTCCACCTTTAGGCCCCTCCACTGCAAGCAGGGGTTACTCTCATCCTGTTCTGTGCGTGCTGCCCCCTCCTCACTCAGACCACTTGCACATGCTGTCTAGTGCGCCCACGTCCACACACTCTCTGCTCATGGCCAGCCGCCCGTATCCCACACTCCGCCCACCCGCTGAGCCCTCCCTGCCCCGCTCTGCTCCAGCTCTGACCCAACTCAACCTGGGCTCAGTCGTTTCCAGCGGCGACAGCATCCTGGACGGATACGGCGAGGCCCGCGCACAGCTCTCGGAGCGCTCGCCACCACCTGCACGGAAGGCCGCAGCTGTGCACCTCCCTCTGGGAGACCTGAGCAGAGGGGAGCACACGAGCCGCGAGTGCCTGCTAGCGGAGCAGGGCTCCACGGAGAGCCAGGACAGTGACACCTCGGGAACCCAGTCCAGGAGGTCCAGCACAGAGGCTCAGAGTCAGACCCAGGGTTCAGAAACATCCTGGTGCGTAGACCTGATAGACTGATCGCTCTGACTGAAAGACGCTGCAAGGGACATTTATGTTAAAAAAACTCTGGTTTGCAGTGATTGTCTCACAATTTTGCAGAGTTACTTAGTTATATTTTGGGATCATGTGTGGTCCGATCCCTACAAATTATTGTAAAACTATGCAATGTGCATGTCAGCTCTGCATTATTACTTATTAACTTAATATTCTGTTTACCACAAAATATCTACCAATGATATTTCATGTCTGCTGTGGTAAACTGAAATGATATCTATATCCAGGGTGTTAATGAACCTTTTGGGCATTTCATAAAGAGGATTGCTAAAACAAACAATCCATCATAGCATTCGACTGTAGCATTCACTAGTTGTTCCAGAGTAGGGACACCTTTGACCTATATTTTCCTTGTAGGTAACAGTTTATGTTATGTATGTATCTCTTACCTTCCTGCATGGTAAAGTTTACTGACTGTTTTTCCTAAGGAAAAGATACATAACTGAAATATGTTAATGTTACATGAGCTTGATGAATAGGATATCTGAATAATGTGCAAGTGCTTCACAGATACCACATGTACGCTTTGACTACTGTCTTAAAAAGACCATTACCAAGAAAAATAACCTTTTGGTTTGTTAAACTGAGCTCCCGAACTTTCTGATAGCAGGTCACATTTGGACTTGTAGATCAGTTCATGTAAAACTTCCTTTGTTCCTCAGAGCAAAGGTAACGAAAATGGTACATGCAGAATATTTTATACACAAAGTTCCCCCAGCTTTTACTGTTACAGTGTAACTGAGTTCACACAAATAACTGATCTTCTCACTACCAAAGTTTAGTTTATACAACATTTAGATACAGCATAACAAGCTATAATAATTTATGTAACCATAACTATCTACACTGTACTAACTTTACACTTCAGCATCATCCAAAAGCAATTCCAAAAAGTTCTATGTACAATACAGATTTTACTTTTAGATAATGAAGATGATTTACAGTCTCCAAAGTCATCACTCAAATACCATTCATACCCATTAATATCCTAATCATACCCATTATTCAATATTTAAATCATACCCATTCATAAATTTTC
>JAOXYF010000012.1:17301658-17313628 GCA_028565775.1 Sternarchorhynchus goeldii | reverse complement strand
GCTGTATATTATGGTTATAGGAAAGGCTTGCGTATCATAAGACTATTTTCTGGTAGTATTCCAGCTTGGAGTACATGGATTCAGGTCTATCTGAGCTACACTAGATATTTCAAGTATCCTAAGCACTTTTGTAAGTCGCTCTGGATAAGAGTGTCTGCTAAATGCCATAAATGTAAATGTAAATGTAAAATAGGTTCTACCATCTCAAAATATAACCAGAATTAAAGGCCTGGTGCCTCAGCAAGAAGTAAAGAAGTAAATCCATTTTACCTGCAGTATGGTGCACTATTGTAATGGTGTTTTATCTCCAGTATGGTGCACTATTGTAATGGTGTTTTATCTCCAGTATGGTGCACTATTGTAATGGTGTTTTAACTGGACTTCCTAAAAAGATCAACAGCTACAGTTCATCCAGAGTGCTGCTGCTAGACTAACCAGTTTTTTTTTTTTTAGGACTTTGTTTAGACTAACAAAGTCTTTATGTAGGCTCCCAGTTATTTACAGAGTAGCGTTTAAAGTGTTGTTACTAGTTTATAAACGGAATGGGTTCAGCCCAGAATAGATCTCTGGCATCATCAGATACACTATATTGCCAAAAGTATTTGCTCACCTTCCTTGACTCACATTTGATCTTAAGTGACATCCCATTCCTAATCCATAGGGTTCAAAATGACGTTGGTCCACCCTTTCCAGCTAGAACAGCTTCAACTCTTCTGGGAAGTCTGTCCACAAGGTTTAGGGGGGTGTTTATGGGGATTTTTGACCATTCTTCCAGAAGCGCGTTTGTGAGGTCACATATTGATGTTGGACGAGAAGACCTGGCTCTTAGTCTCCGCTCTAATTAATCCCAAAAGTGTTCTATCGGGTCGAGGCACTGGTGCACAGTCTTGTTGGAAGAGGAAGGGACCAGCTCCAAACTGTTCCCACAAAGTTGGGAGCATGGAATTGTCCAAAATGTCTTGCTATGCTGAAGCATTCGGTGTTCCTTTCACTGGAACTAAGGGGCCATGCCCAGCTCCTGAAAAACAACCCCACACCATAATCCCCCCCTCCACCAAACTTTACACTTGGCACAATGCAGTCAGACAAATACCGTTCTCCTGGCAACCGCCAAACCCAGACTCGTCCATCAGATTGCCAGATCGTGAAGCGCGATTCGTCACTCCAGAGAACGCACCTCCACTGCTCTAGAGTCCATTGGTGTTGTGCTTTACACCACTGCATCCGACGCTTTGCATTGCACTTGGTGATGTATGTGATGCAGCTGCTCGACCATGGAACCCCATTCCATGAAGCTCTCTGCACACTGTTCTTGAGCTAATCTGAAGGCCACGTGAAGTTTAGATGTCTGTAGTGATTGACTCTGCAGAAAGTTGGCGACCTCTATGCTCTATGCGCTTCAGCATCTGCTGACCTCGCTCTGTCAGTTTACGTGGTCGACCACATCAGGGCTGAGTTGCTGTTGTTCCCAATCACTTCCCTTTTCTTGTAATACAGCTGACAGTTGACTGTGGAATATTTAGGAGCGAAGAACTTTCATGACTGAATTTGTTGCACAGGTGGCATCCTATCACAGTTCCACGCTGGAATTCACTGAACTCCTGAGAGCGACCCATTCTTTCACAAATATTTGTAAAAACAGTCTGCATGCCTAGGTACTTAATTTATACACCTGTGGCCATGGAAGTGATTGGAACACCTGATTCTGATCATTTGGATGGGTGAGCAAATACTAAATTTAGCAATATAGTGTATTTTTAAAGATTATAACCCAAGCACATCCCTTAGACCTTGGATCCAGGCCAGCTAGTCGAGCCCAGAGCACAAACTAAGCATCACTGTATATAACTGGAATAACGGCCAGAACACAGATTAAATGTAAACTCAAATCTTTTCTCTTTTTATGTGCTTATGATTGAGATGTTTGTTTATTTTTACTTTCATTTCTTTCTGTGTTTAATTTGTTCTTATGTTAATGTCTCAAGTTTTTCTTTATGTTTCAGTCATTTTTTAATGTCTTTAAATTCTTTAAAATGCTTTAATGTTTGTAATGTTGAATATTTCTTGTCTGAGGTGATCATCACAACAACGTCTTATGGTTGTTCTCATTTAAAGCACTTTGAACTGTTTTTAAGTGTGTGTGTGTCTGTGTGTGTGTGTAGCACGCAATGATGCTTCCAGTCCTGACACACCACATCCGGTACCATCAGTGTCTGATGCACCTGGACAAGCTCATAGGGTACACCTTCAAAGAACGATGCCTCCTTCAGGTAACACACACACACACACACACACACTGCTGTAGAGGGGCAGCTGAGATGATGTGAGAGGCTGTGACAGATGGAGGTGTGATGGTGCTGTGACAGATGGAGGTGTGATGGTGCTGTCTAGGAGACTGAGTACATCTGTCCAACACTCCACTCTGCTCGCATAAATCACTTTTAAAAGGGTATGTTTATGAAGATCTATCGCGGGAAAGCTTCCAGACACACACACACACACACACACACACACACACACACACGGTCGTAAGTCACCCTAACCTGAGCAGTTCAGTGGGCCGCAGGGTGCTGCGGTAAATTGCACAGCGTTTGAAACCTCATGGGGAAGGTTGTCCATCTCAGAGCTCCCTGCCTTCTTCCATTTTCACATGAAGCTAAATCGCTTTTTAAAGGACAACGACAGCAGTACTGCCGCTACCAGGAAACTGATCTCACTCTTACTGATCTCACTCTTACTGTGGCTGATGATGATGATGATGATGATGAGCAGTAAGCCACTTCTATCACTTTGCCCCAGCGCTCCTCCCTTTGCCCCAGCGCTCCTCCCTTTGCCCCAGCGCTCCTCCCTTTGCCCCAGCGCTCCTCTCTAAGTGTTGTAATGGGTCTGTATTGAATTTCACCTTAACCTTGTTGCTGACGCATGCTGTTAACACATATAAAGAGTAATAGAGTTCAGACAAAGGGTAATGGTTAAGTGTGTGTGTGTGTGTGTGAGTGTGTGTGTGTGTGTGTGTGAGTGTGTGTGTGTGAGTGCATTGTGTTTTTAACACATTTAAATGCAGGTTATAATGATAATTTTTAACACTTAAATGTGTGGGGTTGCTCCCGTGCTCTAAACTGACAGGTGACTCCAGGGGCGTGTGTGCATACACACGGATGTAAGAATGGAGGGGGAGGGTCTGTACGGCAAGGGGGAGGGTCTGTACAGGAGGGGGAGGGTCTGAGATGAGATCTAGCTGAAGGATACTTCATCCCTGCTGAACTCAGCTTGATCTACATGCATGTATGTTTTAATAGGAATTAAAGACTGATGTTGTAACATTTCACTAGATGTCGACATGATTTTAGTTTAGACAGAGAGAGGAGAGGAGGAACCTGCTGTGATCTCCCTGTTGAACCTAACCTAACCTGACCCGACCTGACCTGACCTCACCCGACCTCACCTCACCTCACCTCACCTCACCTCACCTCACCTGTCCTGACCCGACCTCACCTGACCTGTCCTGACCTGAGACTCAAGTGAGGTCGTGGCGTGTGGGGGGGGGGGGGTGTTCTAGTGAGGCTCCTGAGGATTTTAACATTTTAGATTTGCTGGAAGTTTGTTCTGTTTATTCCTCACATTTATCATCAGAACTAATTTTGAAAGCTGTCATCTGCATACTGATCATACTGATCATGCATAAATAAAATGAGAATAGAGAACAGGATCATACTGGTTACTGTCGGGTGCATGCTGGAGCAGCTGAGCTATAAGAAATCTACCAGAGTAATAATACATTTGTTCTTCTTTCTTTAACGCCCCCAATTTTGCCCCGCCCCCACTTGACCCCGCCCCTATCAATGCCCCCCACCCTCAGCTGGCAATGACTCATCCGAGTCATCACCTGAACTTCGGTATGAACCCTGACCACGCCCGCAACTCTCTGTCCAACTGCGGAATCCGTCAGCCCAAATATGGAGACAGGAAGGTGCATCATATGTACATGAGAAAGAAAGGTGAGCACACGCACCTCACCAGTAATACCCCACACCCCACGGTGTTACCCCACACCACACTCACCTCTCCAGTGTTGCCCCACACCACACTGTGTTACCACACACCCCACACACCTCTCCAGTGATACCCCACACCCCACGCACCTCTCCAGTGATACCACACACACCATGGTGTTACCCCACAGCACACTGTGTTACCCCACACCACACGGTGTTACCCTGCACCTCACACTCCAGTGATATCCCACACCCCATGGTGTTACCCCACATCCTACAACCTTCTCCAGTTTTACCCCACACTCCACGGTGTTACCACACACCACATGCTTCTCTCCAGTGATACCCCACACCACATGGTGTTACCCTGCACCCCATGGTGTTACCCTGCACCCCCATTCCCCTCCAGTTTTACCCCACACTCCACGGTGTTACCCCACACCACATGCTTCTCTGAGGAAAACTGGGTACAATTCCATATTGAAAAAGGAAAAAAAAATGCATAACAGGAAAAGCCGTGTCTGTGTTTCAGGAATCAACACACTGATTAACATCATGTCGCGTCTGGGCCAGGACGACCCCGCCCCCTCCAGGTAGTGCCCTGGGCTCACTGTGTTCTGTTTGGAGTGTTGGTTTTGTCTCTTCAGGGAACATGTGTATCTGCGCGCGTGTGTGTGTGTGTGTGTGTGTGTGTGTTTGTCATTTGGGGGTCGGGGGGGAATGTGTATGTGTCTGTGATGTTTATTATAAGTGCTGTGTGTGTGTGTGTGTGTGTGTGTGTGTGTGTGTGTGTGTGTGTGTGTGTGTGTGTGTGTGTTTTATTAAAGGCTGTCTGTATCTCTCCTCCAGAATCAGCCATAATGAGCGGTTGGAGTTCCTGGGTGATGCGGTTGTAGAGTTCCTCACCAGGTGCGTGTTCTGGGGCGTGATGGACCTCATTACTTTTAATCAAAAGCAATGTCTTCCCCTCTCTCTCTCTCTCTCTCTCTCTCTCTCTCTCTCTCTTGATCTGTCGTTCTTTCCTGCTTTCCCCCCTCTTTCTCCAGTCTGTGCTTCTCCATTCTTGCTTCACTCTTTCCTGGTTTTTGCTGCTAATTGGTGTTCTGATATTTTCCTTCCTCTCTCTCCGTTTTTTTACATTTCTCGTTTAAAGACTGAAATTCTCCATGACAACTGGTAATTAGCTGGCTGGATGCTGACAGTAGTATTGACTCGTAGGTGACAGTTTCCCAGGCCTCTGAGTGCTCCATCCTGCTAAACTAATTACATACAGCTATTATTAAATGAGCTCAGAGGGGCGAGCGAGCAGACCTGGCGAGTCGCTCACGGAGAGTGTGCGGCTCCTTTCATCTGTTCATTAGTCCGACGGCAGGTCCCGCCAAACTGCAGGACACGGCACTTTTCATTAATATTCTGTTTCAGTATAGAGTTTCTCTTTTTGTTTGAATTCATGCGTTAGTCTGAAAGAAAATAACAAGCTAGACCAACTCAAGCTTTAGTGAACTACTTTTTTTCCCTTCTCAACCCCCTTTTCCGGTTGGTATCAGGACCAGTGAATGTGTGTTTAGCTTTTTAAGATGCTCCTGAAGTCCTGTGAATAAAGATGACTGTCAACTGTTGTGAATGAAGCACTTGTGTTTTCAGCTTCGCTCTGCTGGTAATGTTGTGGCACCATGTGAAAGATTCAGGAGATCACTAACACTGCTTTGTGTCTCACCTTTGACCTTTTCTTGAACTTTCTTCTCAAACTAATCTGCGTCTTGTATATTAAAAAAAGAAGAAGATTAATCCTTGGTTCACTTTGGAGCCGTGAGATTATTCAGAGACGTTTTTTGGATTAATCCATGCGCTGTAGCGTTTCTCTCAGACCTTGTGCCGTCTGAGACGAGAGATCTCGCACACATTATCAAGGGTTTACGAGCGGTTCTCCTGACGGCTGACTGCTGCTCATAGGAGCAGGTGAATGGCATTAAATGCGAGGAGAGTTCAGACAGAGAGGTTTGTTTTCTTGCTGTCTTCGTCATTGATGACGCCATTAGGATGTCTGGAGATGGTTCAGTTACGTTAATAAAGTGAATGAGGTGTGTGTGTGTGTGTGTGTGTGTGAGTGTGAGAGGCCTTTTGTGTTTGTACCTCACTCCCTGTAGGGGCACTGTTCTCCACTCTCTCTGCCTTCTGTTGCCCTGGCGACAAGAGGGAGCTGTAAGCCTTCTGGTGAGCATGTGCTCCCCACCTCGCTGGGTTCTTCCCCACCTCGCTGGGTTCTTCCCCACCTCGCTGGGTTCTTCTGGTGAGCCTGTGCTCACCACCTCGCTGGGTTCTTCTGGTGAGCCTGTGCTCACCACCTTGCTGGGTTCCTCCCCACTTCGCTGGGTTCTTCCCCACCTCGCTGGGTTCTTCTGGTGAGCCTGTGCTCACAACCTCGCTGGGTTCTTCCCCACCTTGCTGGGTTCTTCTGGTGAGCCTGTGCTCACCACCTCGCTGGGTTCTTCTGTCACTAAATGCTGTTCAAACTAATAAGTAATAATCTTTGTTTTTCTACAGTAATAGCTTTGTCGTACAGTTTAGATCTCTCGGAGGGTTTAGCTCTGTCGGAAGGTTCCAGGTTATTTCATACCCTGAACTGAAATATTTGTGATATTCAAGGTTGTAAATCGAAGCAGCTGTTGTTTAAACCACCAGGGTAAACAGTCACATGGAGTCCTGCTCATGTGGGATTGAGTCTGTAGTGAGGTTCAATCCAGCATTGTGTATTGTGTAACGTATCATGCATCGCATAATGTGTATCACGTATTGTGTAATGTGTAACGTGCATCATGTGTAATGTGTATTGTGTATTGTGCATGCATCATGTAACATGAATCGTGTAATGTGTATTGTGCATCATGCAGCTGCCATGTGAACTGGCACAATTACCTTTGAGGCTTTAGAAACAAGATTTGTTGTTTGCTCATAAATTTCCTTTGGGATGAACAGTGTTGGGAAAAGGTCGCTGGGGTCACAGGATGGCTGGGGTCACTGGGTTCTGTGGTTGAGCTGAGTGTCCTTTTTCTTGGTAAGCCTGAGATGAAAAGGGGTGTGGTCAGCAGTGTTGCTGTGGTAACAGAGACGTCCCTCCCTGTAGTGGTCAAGCTCCGTGCGGGGGCCACACACTCACCTAACAGTGTGTTTGGCTGAATGCAGTTAAGCTTCTTTCTGTAGAGTGGGACCTCTGTTTCTCTGACTCACTCTCATTCCCTCCCACAGGCCGTCGCTCACAGCTACACTGCAGGAGATCTGGCACAATTAGTTTGGATTATTCTAATTATGACATTCTTATGACTAACAAAGGTTGGATTACAGACACGGAGAATATTGTTCTTTACTTTTCTAACTGAGTGGCTCTCAACTCTGTATAACACAGTTTTAGTTGCCTCACTCATATAATAATGTTCTCCAAGTAGCAGGGCAGTGGGACTCATTATCATTCTTGAATAGAACCTCAGAGGTGCAGTGTTGATTTGGCTGTTTCCTGAAGTTTCTGCTCATCTTTTGCAGTGTTCATCTCTACTATCTGTTTCCCAACCTGGAGGAGGGTGGTCTGGCTACGTACCGCACGGCTATTGTTCAGAACCAGCATCTCGCCATGCTGGCCAAGGTGACCTTCTTCTCAGGCTACTAACCCCCTGCTAGCCCCTGCTAACCCCCTACTATCCACTGGAGGATGCAGATGGATTTATTTATTTTTGTTACGTAAGACCTGTGTATTATTGTGTTAAATTTTTTATTTGCATATGGTTTATTATTATGTATTATTTGTTTATTTATTTGTTGTTACATAAATCCAGTGGAATTCCAGAAAATTCCCCACACAGGCATTTTGCAAGCTGTGTGGTCTAAGATAGGAAGATCACTTATTATCGGAGTGCAACTGTGATGAAGGTTCATTAGCGGTTCATTCTGCATAAATTAGCGCGTCTCTCAATGTTCTGCTCATGTACTACACACCTGCTATAGAACCATGGAGAGATTCTGCTCAGGTTCAGGGCGTCTGAGGACTTAGATAGATATGCTTCTGAGAACTGCCCCAACACACCTGAAAGTCTGGAGGCTTCCTGTATGGGTGTATGAAGATCTATAGATGAGGGTATGGAGTGGTTGGAGGGGTATAGCTGAATGGGTGGAGGGGTATACTTGAGGGTATGGAGGGGTGGAGGTGAGGGTATGGAGGAGTAGAAGTGAATGGGTGGAGGTGAGGTTGTGAGGGGGTGGATGAGGTGGAGGTGAGTGGGTGAACCCTCAAAACCATCTGTTGCCATAAGCAAGGCCTTTTCTTTCAGAATTTAATCTCGGCCAAATCTTGATTAATAACTATTCTCTATTCAGTCATTTCAGTGAATCCTGCTTACAGTCAGCATTTCAGTTCTTTATTCGGATTGGCGTGTTGAAGTCCAGACTTTACACTTCACAGCTCACACCCTCGCTAACGCTTACAGGTTACTGGGGTTGGTGGTGGGAGGAGCTGTGTGTGTGTCTCGGGCCGGTGTAGTGCACAGGCCGTGGGGGCTGGTCTCCGGTGCCGCAGGGAGGGCGCTGTCGCTGTGCCTGGCGGGCACTGCCCAGCCTGCCAGACTCTCGCAGGGCACGACAGATTGTTGCCGGGTGGATCTGGAGCGGGTTGTCCTGCTCTGTACTGTGTACCAGAGAGACCGGTTCAAACAAACAAACAAATAGAACCCCTCTCCTTTTTCAAATTAAGTAGACTTCAAAATAAAATAGGCTGTAATTTTTGGACAACAGTGTGTGTTTCCTGTGGGTGAGTGTTGTTGTTCGGGGGCGAAACAGCCGTATGGAGGCGTGTGAAGGTGCTGTTTATCTGAGCACGGAGATGAGGGCTATGCTGGAACTTCTCTGCCAGTCAAAACGCTACAAGGAGCTTAGATTTATCTTCCTACTTTATTATTGTTGTTATTTTTTAATACTCGCAGGGGGAATGTTCTCACTCCCCCTCCCCCAGCCCACCCCGCCGCTTTTATAATTAAAGCCGGAGGGTTATTGTTGGGGCTGGTGTACGGAAATGCCCTGGGGGCAGCAGGAGAGCGAGGTGCTGGTGGAGAGCCTGGCTCTATGTCTTGGTCTTCACCTCGCTACCGTTCATCCTTACTGGTCCCTGCGCCGAGCCGCACTACAGTAATCAGCTGGCGGTGGAGAGGAAAGCAATTAAAACTTTAATCTTTCATGTTGTTCCCTGTTGAATTTCGAGCTCCTGCCTCACGGCGCTCGCTGGAGCCTCGACTCACTTTCGGCTTGTTTCAATTTGCTCGCTGGCCAAAAAAAACAAAGGTGCTGCATGCAGTGTGTTTACAGTGTTGTTTACAGTGTTGTTTACTCGTCTCTTCTCCTCTCCATGTCCCTCTACACCACTCCACACAAGAACACTCGTCATTATCTCTCAAAAAACCTTCCGCTGAAGACAAGCTCATCGCTTGGCACTGCCGAGCCTGGAACGCTGAAGCAGCTCCCTGAGGCCTGTGTGTGTTAGAACCTCCCCCTGCAGCTGTTATTTCTCCCACTTTATATATGAGAACAGGGTCTTATTTAGATGATTTAACATCCATGGGTTCTGCTGATCTAACAAACACTTCCACCTCCATCACAAAGTTGCAAACTGAAATGTAATGTAGCGCCTCTGAAATGATTCAGTGTATCAAAGTGACATTGCAAGATCAAAAGATGATCAAAACAAACGGAGAACAGGAGAGCAGCTCAAATGAGCACAGACAGCAGGAGAGCAGCTCAAATGAGCACAGACAGCAGGAGAGCAGCTCAAATGAAGCAAATCAAGCGATCAGACAAAGGGTTGAACTGATGATGACTGGAACTAGTGCTTAATGGTCAGTGTGTCTGTCTTAATGGTCAGTGTGTCTCTTAATTGCCAGTCTCTCTGCTGCAGGTTAATGCACAGCTGTGAAGCTGGAAGCTAGAGCTTCTCTGAACCAGCAGCCAATCAGAGTGAGGGAGCAGAGGTCATAGGTGGACCTGGTCTCCTGTCATCTCTGCCGCAGCTTCTTTACTCCCCTCTGATCAGAGGGAGCTGGAGACCACATGACACTGCCCAGAACACATAGGAACATCTGTCATTAGCAGAATGTGTGTGTGTGTGTGTGTGTGTGAGAGAGAGAGAGAGGTGTGAGAGAGAGAGAGAGAGAGAGAGGTTTTATATTTAATGATGCAATAATAATGATCAGTATATAGGACTGGTCATTTTTACTACAAAATAAGTTTATATGACTGTGGGAAAGTGTGATACAAGGCCTGTCTAGGTATGTGTGTGTTGAATCTGCATTTTAACCTTTAGAAGGAATTCCCTTTTCTTTTGCTAGGAAGTAGATAAATTCTAGATCTGTAGATCTGATCTACAAGCAGAATCTCTTTTAGTGTGTCTGATCTACTAGCAAAACGTCTAACAGTGTATCTGATTTACTAGGAGACCCTCTAGCAGTGTGTGTGATCTCCAGTGTGATTACATTCTCCTGACCAGTAGAGAGCAACTGGTTCACACCAGTTTCTCTTTACCAGAACTTTTATCAAAGATCGTGTTTGCAGGAGCCACACTGAACAGTGAGATGATAGGAGACGGATCCACCACGTACAAATATTCTAGAAAAGTTGTGGGGTCGGTGCTGGAGTTGTGGGGTCGGTGCTGGAGTTGAAGTCTGACCTTGGTCCAAGTCAGACGATGTACAATTTTAAGTTTAATAAAAATTCCCTGTTTTATTTTACGCCACATTTGTGTTGAAATTAATTTGTCAAGGTCTGTCCCCCATTTACTTTTAAGAGACAGTGTTTATTCAACGAACCCTAGTCATTCTTGTTTATTCCAGTGAATTCTGTGTAATGTTCAGAATGAACCAGTTGTGCAGTGTGATGATAATCTGATTTGTCCTGTCTTTGTGTGATGATAATCTCATGTAGTCTGGGTTTATGTGATCAGAATGTCGTGTGTTCTGGCTTTGTGGCATCATGTGTGTAATGATGTGTGTAATGATAATCTGATTGAATTTGATCATCTTGGGTGGCCTGATTTTGTGTTAAAATAATCTGATGAGTGAGTAATCTGTGGTCTGTTGTGTTCTGATAATCTGTCGTTGCAGAAGCTGGAGTTGGACCGATTCATGCTGTATGCTCATGGTCCTGACCTGTGCAGGGAGTCTGACCTCAGGCACGCCATGGCCAACTGTTTTGAAGCTCTCATAGGTCAGAGTTCACACACACTCAGATGTGACCTCATGTACACATATTTACTAGCATGAACCTGAATGTGTGAATACAGATGGACATGTGAGAATACAAGTAAGATTTCTTTAACACAGTCCCTGGATCAGTTCTGCACACACGGTCCCTGGATCAGTTCTGCACACACGGTCCCTGGATCAGTTCTGTGTATGCTGTCCCTGGATCAGTTCTGTGTATGCTGTCCCTGGATCAGTTCTGTGTATGCTGTCCCCTGTTGGAGTTGGTATCATTTCTGTGTATTGCGTCAGTGGCTACTATTTTTGCTCCCATTTTGTTTTACTATGTGGAACAGTGTGGAGGGACATGTGCACTGGGGTGTGTGTGTGTGTATGCGTCTCTGTGTGCACGCGCGCGTGTGTGTGTGTGCGCGCGCGTGTGTGTGTGTGTGTGTGTGTGTGTGTGCACGCGCATGTGTACAAATTGTGTGTGTGTGTGAGAGATTCATTAGGGCTATTGATGTGTTCTGTTACATGATCTGACCTCTAGGCAAATACAGCATCCCAAGAGAGAGTCAAATAACTGTTAAACCAGCTGCCAACAGAACACACACACACACACACACACATACACAAACACCATTTATAAACTTACAAGAACTGTTCCTCAGGGTCGAAACTCTGCCTTGTCCTACATGAATGCAGAATTTAAGTACACACTCGTATATCAAGGACAAAGGGAAACCATGCTCCCCTCTCTAACC
>JAOXYF010000012.1:17120328-17137180 GCA_028565775.1 Sternarchorhynchus goeldii | reverse complement strand
TTCATGATTGACAAATGATTTGACCTCATCATTCATTTGCTCATTATTGCCCAAGAACATTATACATGATACATTATTCATTATACATTATACATGATACATTATATATTATTCATTATACTTTATACATTGTACATTATACATTATTCATTTGTACACAAAATCACACATATATTCAAAGAAAACCAGAAGTTGTGAACCCAGTTCCCAATTCAGGCAATGTAGCTCATTTTAACAGCATTACAGACTGATCCTCCACACTATACCCACAAACTGCCCCCTCACACACTGCCCGCTCAAACTACACCTTCAAACTATACCCCCTCCACACGCCCACACAGTTCAGTCTGGGATGTCAGCACTGTGCTGAAGTTGTGATTCAGCTCATTATTCAAATGGTCTTTCCAGATGGAGGTTGGAGGAGGTGTGGAGTGCTGGGGTGGGGGCTGAAGGAGCACTGTGATCAAGGTTAGGCACATGGTGTATATTAACATACAGTCCTGGGTCACCTTGTAAGTCTTACACATCATTCCTATAATTATATAATATTCCATAATCGCAAGATAACAAAAGCCAACCATAGAAGCAATTAGTTCTTTAGTTCTGTAATAATTAATTCAATAATTTATATAATACTATAATGCATACTATGAATGAACATTTACACTAGATGTACACATTTGAACAATTGATTTCAAAATGCTTATTCCCTTCTATAGTAAGAGCCTTGTTTTGTAGTGAAACACAAGGACTGGTACATGTATGGGTTATAAAGGCCTTTTCACCACACTGCTGCTCCTCTGTAGTGAGGTTCTTGTGTCTGGTGCTGTCAGGGGCAGTTTAGACAGAAGGCCGGTCTGGGCAGGGCAGGCCAGACAGGGGGCGGGTCTGGGTGGGGCAGGGCACAGATAAGGGCATTTACACTCAGGCACAACCAACCATTATCAGTAAAAAGTGCCTGTGCTTAAACAGAGATACAGCATGTTTAGCCTGCATATACGTGTGTGTGTGTGTATGTGTGTGTGTGTGTGTACGTGTGAGTGTGTGTGTGTGTGTGTGTGTGTGTACGTGTGTATTTGTGTGTGGGTAGGTGTGTGTGTGTGTGTGTGTGTGTGTGTGTGTGTGTGTGTACGTGTGAGTGTGTGTGTGTGTGTGTGTACGTGTGTGTTTGTGTGTACGTGTGTGGGTAGGTGTGTGTGTATGTGTGTCTGTGTTTTTAAATGACATTGTATTCTTTTCTATCTCACTGAACTTCAAGTTACTCAAATTAAGGATTTCAGTACTTCATTCAAGAGTGTGTGTGTGCCTGTGTTTGTACTGAGGAGTGAGTGTGTGCATGTGTGTGTGTGCTGAGGTAGAGAGACCAGTTTTTTGTCTCTGAGTTTAGCAGAAATACCCAGTTTTAGTGTGTGTGTGTGTGTAAGGAATAGTTGTCTTAGGGACAGTTGTCTTAGGGACAGTTGTCTTAGGGACAGTTGTCTTCATATGTTTAAGGCTGAGACAGAGAGACCATCCTCTGTCCTCCCTGGAGTTGGCGTCCTCTCTATCTGTCTGTGTGTGAATGAATGAATAGATATGAACCTCTGAGGGACAGAACCAACACACCAGACTGACCTCTATGTGTGTGTGTGTGTGTGTGTGTGTGTGTGTGTGTGTGTGTGTATGTGTGTGTGTGTGTGTGTGTGTGATAGAGAGGTTGTTTGTGAGCAGTAAGAAGTATTGCTGTTGATTCACCCTCCTGACCCCCATCTGGGTGATGTGTATGGAGTACTGATACACTGGAGATTCCATCAGGACTCAGCACCATTATGATGAATTATAATCACCCTTATAATGACTTATAATCACCCTTAATGTTATGTATCTGTTATGAAGCCACATGCATATCTTCTCCAGAGCAGTGTTCAGTATTCAGCACTTTTCCAGAGCAGTGTTCAGTATTCAGCACTTGATAATGTTTAATAGATGTCCATGTTCTTTACTCTTGTGTTCACCGTTTGACAGGTGACCTGCTCCCTTCTCTCATTCCTTTTTTCTCTCTCTCTACCTCCCTCTCCCTCTCCCTCCCTCCCTCTCTCTCCTTCTCTCTCATGCTCATCTCTCCTCCACGGCTTTCTGCAGACAGTTCATCACATCCTCTCCGCTCACCCAGGGCACCACCGCGGCCTTGCAGGCCCCCGGTTGGCTGGCCTGCATCTCCTGGAGGATGCGGTGCATGGGGTAGTCCCTCCTGGGGCAGGCCGTGTCCCGGGTCCCCAGCGCCAGCGTGGGGCAGATGTCGTTATCCCCGTCGCCCACGTAGAAGACCCGGTGGAAGGGCTCGCCCCGCTCGCGCGTGCGGCGGGACAGGTAGTCCCTCAGGATGGTCTGTTTGCACATGTTCTCGGGGCAGCGCGAGCACGCGTGGGCGTGGAAGGGCCGCAGGACCAGTCGGCCGTCGGCGCTGAAGCCCGCCGGGTTGGTCAGGACCTCCGTGAACAGCTGGCGTACACCCGCCCTCCGCAGCCATGTGTCGATGAAGTAGGCGTTGGCGTCGGAGATGACGGTGCACTCAAAGTCCTGCGGGCGGGCGCGCAGGAAGGCGAAGAGTGCGGGAATGCCCGGCGCGGGCGCGATGCCCTCGATGGCTGCGCGGATGCCGTCCTCGCGCACGCCCTGCTCGCTCAGGTAGGTCAGGACGCGGCACATGTGGGTGTGGTAGCAGCCCGGCTGGAAGCCCTCCCTCAGCCAATTGGGTGGGGCGTGGGGCGGGGCCTGGGGCGGGGCAGCGCGGACCACCGCGTCGTCGCTGCTCTCGTTGATGATGGTCTCGTCGAAGTCGAACAGCACCAGGAAGCGGCGGGGCGGGGGAGAGGACATGCTTAACGGGCGGACAGGAAGTGACGTCTTCCTGCAGGAACCACACAGAGAGGAAGTGAGGAAGGGAAGGAGACTCTGAAACTCCGTTTATAAAAAATCCCCAACGCCTACATTCATTAGACTCATCGCAAGGTCCTCTCCTCCACATGCCTGTAGTCCACGGTGATTTACAAAACTCTCTGGGCTTCAGGTGAACATCATTAAAGGCAAAGATACAACCTCACACCTTGTGCTGTGGCACATCTACACACTCAGACGCTCACCATGACAGCTAGGAACGTTTCTTTCCTAGTCTTTTCTGTTCTTTTCCAGCTCTTACTAAAATGTTTTTTTCATCCTTCCTGATAGTAAGGAAGCACCTGCTCATCCACAGCTTCTCACGTTACACACAGACCTGTGGCACGAGTATTCAAACACACACACACCAAGAGTGACAAGTGTCTGCAAATCCAGTTGCCTGGAGTTGTGTGTGTCTGGAGTCATGTGTTTGTGGATTATCTGTATATTCAGCAACACTGTATCACCATTGATAATAACCACACAAAGTCACAAAATCAATAAACATGATTAGAAACATTGGTATTCCTGGATAGAACATTTAAGTACCACCAGCCTCTAGTTTTCAAAGGAGATTTATCCGTCTTTTTGAAACCTTTATCGATCGCCCCAGTGGAATGCATTTACTATTGACAAGTGCCGTCATGTCTTCAGGATCAAAGCTATTGATGCGTTTGCGCTATTTGCGATGTTAGCGCTGTTACGTGAATCAGCGGTTTTAATAATGTATAGGCTGGAAACTCGCGGACCCATTCCTTAAAAGGACAAGCTCTGCGCATGCTGTCCGAATATGTACGCACGCGTACTATAGCTCGAGCATCTTAGGCTACATGATTACAACGATCAGCTGTATGCGTGCGGATCTGGGGAAGACTGTCGTGTCACGTGCATGTATGTAACACGAATTGTACGTGCACAGACAAGCACAGGATGCAACCTAAATCAAAATAGCCTTCACAGCGCAAACGCGCTACCGTCAACGTTGGGACGTGCATTAACAGACAAACGCATCGCCATGGATCTAAACAGTAATGAAGGTACACGCTTCTAGACGATGGCTGGAAATAAGAATTCCCCACAATGTTACGCCACTTAGTAGATGCTGATTCGATGTGTACGATTAAATCCAAGAATAATTACGAGCAAAACTTTACGAAAGGGGAATTACGGACTGCTGGAGGAACTCCAGGAGAGTGTGCTGGGTTAAGACGGCGACCGGTTACTGTAGCCTGCTCTCGTTCCCTTGAACAGCTGAGCCGGAGGTGTCGGTCTTGAAATTCAGTACGACAGCCAAGCCAATATGATATATCAAATAACAGATTTCGTTTGCTTGCGTTGTTTTTTCCGTCACTTTCATCCAATGCTTATCATTTTGCAGCATGACAGAATGACGCCACCGACGCTTACGTTAACGTTACACATTCTGAAAGAAGAATTTAAAATCCGTTACCAAGACCACTGAACAGCACGTCAACCAAGGATTCAGTTCCCTGAATTACACAAGAATGAACGTTTATCTCGAATCGCAATAACTGACTAAAACGGCAAGACACCCAAAGACAGAATAACGTTTCGATAACGACGAATAAATGACTTAACAATACCACTTAGCACGCGTCTCCGCCGCGGCGCGTCTCCGCTCCGCCGCCGGTCTGGAACGAAGTCGCAGCTTCTCCGTCCCGACACCGGCTCCGGGACATTTGCCGCACCGGAGGGCAAAGGCAGGCGGATGACGTCACTTCATCTGGGCTGCTTCTCGGCCCGTCAAAAACAACGGGTGTGACAAACGCAATGACGTCGTCCCAGGATGCGGTCTAGTGACGCGTCAAGACTGGAGGTGATCGTTAAAGGCGCCCCCCGCGTGCAGCCTGTCTTTTGCATGGCGTAACGGAATGAGACGTGAAGCATCATGCAAAAAAGTACAAATGAATGCAATTTAAAAAAACGAAAAAGATACGACGTGTATCTTACAGTACAGAGTCACTTGGTTTTATCCTCTGGAATGTAATCTGTTTACTTTCGGGCTAGCTTTTGGCTGCGTCCGTTTTTTCTCATCAGCACAGACCTTCTCGTAAAATGATTTTGTTTAAACGTGTTATGTAAACACATACTTAAATAACTAACAAAATCCAAACCCACCAGGCTGCGAAATAAATTATACATTTCATATATTGCACTGCATTAAGTTTATATGGGAACTGTTTTTATGGAAGTTAGAGAAATGTATTCACTTCTCTCTCTCTCTCTCTCTCTCTCTCTCTCTCTCTCTCTCTCTCTCTCTCTCTCTCTCTCTCTCTCTCTCTCTCTCTCGCTCTCTCTCTCTCTCTCAAGCGTGTTCGCACGCACGCACGCACGCTGGCACGCACGCACACACACAAGCCTCTAGGCTCACTTGTGATAACGACCTTGCTGTCTTAGAGGTCAGTTTTAATCACACCACGCTGACTAGTCCTTTGTGTGTCCTTGTGGCTTGGCAGGGTTCTGCCATTCCAGAGTCAGGCTGGACCTTTCTGATGCTTGTCTGATATTTAGGGCCCAGGCATTTGCTTCTGACAGTCTGGTGATCTGATCAGTAATAAGTAGACACACCTCCCACATGCTGGTGAGGGTCACGACCTTTGAGAGTGAAACGCTGAAGGAATATGAGATCATATGACATTCGTGGAAACATAGAAATATATAAATAAAATAACAACAAAAAACATGAATTAAATATGAATAATAACAATGATGATTATCTCTCTTACACTGAACACCACAAAGAGTATACAACACACGCTCTGTGTAGAGATTCTGTGTTTGACTAGAACACACACTCTGTGTAAAGATTCTGTGTTTGACTAGAACACACACTCTGTGTAGAGATTCTGTGTTTCACTAGAACACACACTCTGTGTAGAGATTCTGTGTTTGACTATAAATGTCTTTCATTTGCTGTTCCATCCCTGTCACCAACACAGAGGAGCTTTAAAAAGGAATTAAAATAAATAGTTTGTGCATGGGAGCCTGTGTGTAATGTGTGTGTGTGTGTGTGTGTGTGTGTTAAAGAGCTACCCGATGCTCTGTTCCCATTCACTGCAGGCAGGATGTTGAACACCACAGACTAAAAATAGCAGTGGTTCACGCAGCATGGAGTGAGTGGAAAGGACAGGTCCTCCATCTGTTACTGTAAATCGATACCATACCATGTCTGCTTCACCAGTGAACGGGAGGCACAGCTGGGACCTGAACCTGAATGTCTTCACTGTGAGCAAAGTTCACTATTTAAGAGAATACGCTGACTGCTCGGCCGTATAAAGGACCAGAGTGCACGGATTCACCGAATCCTCACTGAAATTAAAGTCACAGATATTTAGACACAGCCCTGTCCCCCTGTTACTGGTAGTTACAGCTCATAAAAAGATTTCTGACTTTCATGATTTGTGATTCAAGTGTGTGTGTCTACATCTGATCCTGGATCTATAAAAACTGCATTTATGATTCTGATTCCACTGTGCAGTGCTGCTCTGTCTGTCTGCTCTCTCTTCAGATTCCACTGTGCAGTGCTGCTCTGCCACCACCCTTCACCTGGCCCTTACCCATCTGGACAAAAAGAAAACATATTTCAGAATGCTGTTCCTAGGCTTCAGTTCAACCTTTAACACCATCATTACCCAGCAACTGACTGGAAAGCTGAGACTACTGGGCCTGAACACCTCCCTCTGTAATTGGATCCTGGACTTTCTGAGAACCCAGTCAGTCTAGATAAGGAGCAGTGTCTCCAGCACCACACTGAGAACTGGGGTCTCCCAGGGCTGTGTGTTTAGTCCAGTATTGTTCACACTGAGCACTGGGGTCCCTCAGGGCTGAGCGATTAGTCCATTGTTGTTCACTATACTGACCCACAACTGTGCAGCAATGCACATATCATCAAGTTTGCAGATGACACAAATGTGGTTGGTCTCATCAGGAGGAATGATGAGTCACACAGAGAGACTGAGTCACACAGAGAGACTGGTACAAAGTCAACAACCTGAATGTGGAGAAAATAAAAGAGATTGTGGTTGACTTCAGGAAAGGATGAGGTGATCACTCTCCAACCAATATCAGCATCTCCTCTGAGGATACCGCTGTAAGAGAACCATCTAACAGAAAACCTCACCTGGACCCTCAATACCAGCCCCTTAGTTAAGAACACGCAGAAGAGACTCTACATCCTGAGGAAGCTGAAGAAAGCTAGTCCCCTTACCATCATCATCCTCACTACGTTCTACAGAGGGATGATAGAGAGCATCCTGAGCAGCTGCATCTCTACCTGGTTTGGGAATCGCTCTGTCTCAGACCGCAAGACCCTTCAGAGAACAGTAACGACAGATGAATACATGGATACTTAAAACACATGCTGTTTCCAAAACACCACTAACATTGTAGAAGATCCCACCCATCCACCACACAAACTCTTCTCTCTTCTACCATCTGGAAAGAGGTACTGAAGTATTCGAGCCCTCACAACCAGACTGTATGTCAGTTTCTTCTCTTATGTCATCAGACTCCTCAACATGCATTGACTGACAACAAATATTTAACAAGTGATATTCCATTTAATAAAACCGTTCTTAAATTAATGTGCTGGCTATTATCTGTATTGTGATCTGTATTATTATCTGTATTGTGATCTGTATTGTCTGTATTATTATCTGTATTGTGATCTGTATTATTATCTGTATTGTCTGCATTATTAACTGTATTGTTATCTGTATTATTATGTTTTGTCTGAACTGTTATCTGTATTATCTGTATTATTATATATATTATTATCTGTATTGTGATCTGTATTATTATCTGTATTGTCTGTATTATTATCTGTATTGTTATCTGTATTATTATCTGTATTGTCTGTATTATTATCTGTATTGTTATCTGTATTACCTGTATTATTATATGTATTATTATCTGTATTGTCTGTATTTTATTTTCTGTATTGTCTACACCTATACCCCTTTTTTGTGCATAACGGTTCTGGATTAAATTGATTTAATTTCACTGCTGATGTTGTTTCACTGTATACCTGTACAGAGCTGAAATGACAATAAAAATCCTTTTGGCTCTTGACTCTAGTGACTCACATCAGACCTCTCTGGGTTTGATGTGCCTGGACTGAGACCTCTCTGGGTTTGATGTTCCTGGACTGACATCTCTCTGGGTTTGATGTTCCTGGACTGACATCTCTCTGGGTTTGATGTGCCTGGACTGACATCTCTCTGGGTTTGATGTGCCTGGACTGACATCTCTCTGGTTTTTCTTGCTATTGTTACCCAGTTTGTTCTCTATAGTTAAGGAAGTTTCTGAAAATCACTGAAAAACTCGTACACTATAATAATTCGTATAATCGTTAATGATATAACAGCTCACATGTTTTCAAATTGCATTACATCATTAACATTAAATAAAATGGAGTGAATTAACCATTTATAAGATATTTAGTTTAGTTATTTAAACTGAGATTAGCAGAATAATCAACAATCTCTACATTCGACCTACAACTGTCACCATATATCAAATTCCCTTGTATTTTATGTCCCATTGTTCAATACAAGGAAACATTTTCGAGTGTAATTAATTGTCAGCGAAATGAGTGATTCCGGTAAATGGGCCTGTTACTCCCTCTAGTGGTTGCTAGAAGCACTGTCGATGTTAACCAGGAAAAGCCACAGAGAAAACGAGAGAACCTAAAAATACGGAGACTGCACCTGTGTACAAATAAAGTCGAGTTTTTTTTTCTAATTAGGAGTTCTTACAACGATGTTTCATCGATCTTGACGTTATTTGCTTACGTTGGGTTATTAATCTACTACGTCATCACTTAACAAAGCCACTGCGCCTCTTTCGGTTTCCTTTTCGCCGTAAACAAATCAAGTTGGAAGTAATCGGTAAACTGCAAAACACGAACGAAAGTAGGCAAAAGAAACTTCATGGAGTAATAGAGAGTTAACCAAGAAAAAAGGTAGGCTAATTCATAAATAAAGGCCATTTATTTGTACTATAAATACAGTTTACATTAAGAAACGTCGTGTGTACAATAGTTGTGCTGCTTCTGGCTGCTCGTTTCAGGTGTTTCACCGGAACAGCGGTCACACAGACACTTTGATGACATCTGTACAAAAGTACCAGCAATAAAGTAATGGCGATGTAAAACTAAACAGTTTGTGTAGTTCAATTCGTGTGTAAGTGATTATTCAGACCCGTTTCTCCTTAATCGCACGTTATAAAAGCAAGGAGTAGATCATCCTAATGCCGTATTGTTCTCGTCTGTACTTCTGTTTTAAGGTAAGACTATGTTTAACGTTATGTTGCACTTCATGGGTTGTCAGAGTTGGTCCTTTCTCTTACTCGTGACGAAATCGCCACCTTTGAGGATGGCAGCGGAGGGGAGAACGGTGAGAGTGAGCGGCCTTCCCGTGGACATCCCTGAACAGAGATTGTTAGACAAAATCCAGATTCATTTCCTGCGCAGAAAGAACGGTGGAGGAGAGATCACCTCTGTAGCTGTTTGTAAGACCTCACCTGGTACTGCCCTCATCACGTTTGAAGACAGTGAAGGTAATAGAATTGTGAAGGTATACCATAGAATTCTTCAGTGTCTCAGTGTTTTTGGATGTAGTTATGAATGTCATGTATCCAGATCAAACCTCCAAACAGCTCCAGAGTTTCTGATTGGCTGTTTCTGTCAGCCTTTACTTGCACATGACTGCCATGTTTACTTGACGTTTCCTCTGGGGATGTGACATTTCATTCCATTAAAAGCCCCATGAATCACCCGAGGTAGTGTCTCTGTAAAAGGGGACATAAACCAATCAGTATTCCTCAGAACCTGAGAGAAATATCACCAGACTGTCTGACTGTGTCTGACTCTGTCTGACTGTGTCTGACTCTGTCTGATCTGAACTTTTTAGTCGCCTCGAGACTCGCCCTACAGGGACGGCAGGTTTTTCGTGTGAATGAGAAGACCTATGATGTCATAGTCAGTCTTCATCATGCATCAGTGGATGCAGATAAGGTAAGTGTAATTCAGAGGATTTCGATTTATTGTTTTTTTAAAATTATTTTTACTTTATATTCAGTAGCGCCTCCCCCTGTCTGTCTTCCATGTCTCACCTCCCCTGTCTCACCTCTCCTGTCTCTCCTCCCCGTCTCTCCTCCCTTGTCTCACCTCTCCTGTCTCTCCTCCCCTGTCTCTCCTCCCCTGTCTCACCTCCCCGTCTCTCCTCCCCTGTCTCTCCTCCCCCATCTCTCCTCCTTGTCTCTTCTCCCCCTGTCTCTCCTTCGTTCATCTCTCTCAGGTGCTGTTACGTATGACTGTGACAGTGGACCACAGTACCCTCTGTCAGGGAAAACCTACTCTCTTGGCCCTGCAGAGAAGTTTTCCAGGTGTCCAGATAACCTTTGACCCCCACAGCGATCTGTGCACTCTGGATGGCTGCTATACTGAAGTTCAGTCAATGAGCAATCTGTTGCTGGGGTCATGTAACTCACAGGTAATTTGTTGCTAGGATCATGTGAATAACAGGTAATCTGTTGCTAGGATCATGTGAATCACAGGTCATCTGTGTGGTAGGATCATGTGAATCGCAGATCATCTGTGTGGTAGGATCATGTAAATCACAGGTCATCTGTTGCTAGGATCGTGTGTATCACAGTTCATCTGTTGCTATGATCCTGTCAATCACAGGTTATCTGTTGCTAGGATCATGTGTATCACAGTTCATCTGTGTGGTAGGATCATGTAAATCACAGGTCATCTGTGTGGTAGGATCATGTGTATCACAGTTCATCTGTTGCTATGATCCTGTCAGTCACAGGTTATCTGTTGCTAGGATCATGTGAATCACAGGTCATCTGTGTGGTAGGATCATGTGAATCACAGGTAATCTGTTGCTAGGATCATGTGAATCACAGGTCATCTGTGTTTTAGGCAAATACACACAAAAAACTAAAGCATGTAGCATGTTGCAAAAATGTGCTTCAATAAAATGACTTAAATTTCATCTAGATGTCATGCTATTATTTTAGTACTTAGTATTTTTGTAGTCCAGGAGGTCGTGCAGAGTAAGAATTTCATTGTACAGTGTAGCTGTGTAGCAGTTTCTCTGTGTATATGACAGCACTCATAACTCTTGAGTCTTGAATGTAAAACGTTTCCTTCCAATTCAGCCTAATGTTCTTTTCCACTGTTCAGCCTTAATGAAGTTTGTTTGCCTCTGAATCACAAAATCATGACAGCAGATCGGAGAAAAACCACCACCATGGACAGAGGAGGGCAGAGAGAGGCTGGGTTTGGCCCTGGAGTCACCTGCCAATCATCCTGTAGGGACAAGTGAAGAGTTTGGGCAAAAGCGAACTTTGCAGCAGACTGAAGAGGTGGATGTAGAACTACACACCACCAGCTGGGCATCAGGTAATGATTTCAACCAGGAATTATGATGTTGCCTGTAACCAATTTTACTTTCAAGTTAATTCATGATTTTACTGCTTTATAAAGATCAGATTTCACAATGATTAAAACTAGCAATGAGTTATACTAAAGTTAGTTATACTAAGACTTAGTATGAGTTATACTAAAGTTAGTTATACTAAGACTTAGTATGAGTTATACTAAAGTTAGACTTAATACCACGTTTAACATAAAAAAAGGAGACATAAAAAAGCATAAGCAGAGTCAGCAGGACTAGAAGGACTGTTTACCTTATGAAAGCATTGAGAGCCATATCACTGTCCTTCACAGATCAGCTGAGCAGCTACAGCTCTCAAAAACTGCATGACATCTTAACGGAAGGTGAATGGAATGTGGAACCTGAGAGCAGGACCTGTTTTGAAGACTTCTCTTTTGTGGTTGACTCTGATATATTTCGCTACCTCCATAAATATTGCACCAAGGAGTATCAAAACATCCTCAAGCGACACAGGGTGGAGGTTCTGGACGAAACATGTCAAGACATCACCACCTTGTACCTAAAACCAAAAAAGGGGCTCTCTCAACGAGGTATGAGCCCTGTTAAACGGGCCCAGCAGGACCTGGCCCAGCTGTACCAGGACAAGGGATCCCAGCTTCGCAAAGAGCAGATCTCTAAGACCAGCGTCCAGGAGAAACACCTTGAACAAGTCCTTGAGACCCTTCGCCAAAGGCTGCCACTGCTCATGATCGAGGAAGAGGAAGGGAATGTGTACTTGGTTGGGAGTGGAAGTGATGTGTCTGAGGCCAAACAGTTTATTACTGATGTGAAAAGGACGATGGTGGAAGGAAAGATGGTGGACAGAGAGATGCGTTCGGATCACCAGCTTCTTCACTCTCAGTCCAACTTTCCCTTTTCAAGACAAACACCACCAGCGCTGCTGTCGCAGTCTGACATCTTTCAGCCACTAAAAAATCAGTTTCAGGACAACGTAAGGAGTGATTATCAAAAAGCCGGTAAAGATGAGAATCATAATTCTGAGAGGCCTAATTATGGTGATCTGAGGTATCTTGATGAGCACACACACTCCAGTCTTTTTACCCAACAGCCTCAGAATGATGACATATTCAGAAGAGATGAGGTAGAAAGAACAAAACCTAGTAGTTTGGGAAACCTGGAAAAAAGCACTGATATTCTTTCTGCATTTCCCAAGTCTTCCTTTACATTGTCCACTTTGGATCTGGACAGGAGATTACCAGATAATACAGACCACAGTTCAGAAGAAACTGTATTTAATAGGCTTTCAGATACTAATTCAGATGCTGCAGAGAAGCAGCTCAAGTCAGCCAAGATGCGTAAGACCAAACGTATTGAATCAGGCAGGGAGTTAAAAATGGCTGCTAATTTTAGCAAAGAGATGTGCACAGGCAGTTTGGCTGATACAAGAAATGCTAAAGACCCCAAAACAGAGGAAATAGCGGCCAGGCTGGAGGAAGGGACATTTGTGTATGAGAGGCCTCCAGATGGGAGCCACCCATGTTACCTACCCTTTATCAAGCCTTCATTGAATAGTAATCTAAAACCAAATCCCATGTCAGGCAGTGGGAACTGTCTGAGCAAGATAGATGTCCTGGCGCCAAGAGGTGATGTGAAAAAACGCGGCCCCACTCCTGCCAGCTATGAAGAGAAGAAGTCTGAGATACTACCATCTTATTCCACTGAAACCCATCGGTTCTCTTTAGGTCATATGGATCTGTGTGGAGATGCAGGCATCACAAAGAACCCTGCCTCAGCTTCTGGGTTAGCACTGAAGCGATCCAATAGCTTTTCTGGAAGGATCAGAACAGGCCAAGACAAACAAACGGCAGTGGATCTGTCTGCCAAGCAACAGGGAAGAATACAAGTTTCACAGAAAAGAGAAATCTTCACTGTGGATGTTCCGGTGTCCATAAACCACTGGCTTTACCTAAAGTCAGTTTGTACTACTGAAATTGATGATTTGACCTCTGACCTACAGCTTAAAGAGGACATTAGTAAGGAAAAGTTTGCTTTGTGTCTGAAGGGTGTAGACTTGGAAAAGGTGAAAGTTTGCCAGCGTGGTTTGAGGACTCTGATTGCCAGAGTGGAAACAGACTTTGATGCACGAACACTACCGCTATCCATGCTTGGGGTGTCAGACTGCAAGGACAAGACGTTGGTAGAGTTCTGTGTCAGAATGAAGCAGAGCTATGAGAGGGTTAAGATTTTAGTCATGTCTAAGAAGGTGATGATCCTGGGCCCCAGGATAATGTGTGAGGAGGTGGAAGCAACTATGCTGAATGTCTTTTCTTCAGGGGGTGGTCAAGAAAAGACTCATAAACCCAGCACTCCTCCCATAAACACAGACCATGTCACGCTCAACAACACCTCAAAACCACTTACTGAATATCCAACACTAACATCTACTGAAAATGCACAGGTTGTTACTAAGGAGGATCTACTGAAAATGTCTGACCAAAGCAATGCTTGTATCTCCAAAAAGGACCGAACCACAGCCACAGAGCTCATGATTGTAGACCACGACAACCCAGATCAAGACAACCAAGAAAAGAACTGGAACAAGGTGAACAACAAGCAAGACACGGAGGTGGAACAAGCGCCGAGGCTACAAACAGCAGAGAGGGGAGCTTCAAGCAAGGAGAGCATGAAGAATGATAACCTTGTAATCTCAGTCAGAAGAAGTGAAGAAGATGAAAAGATTGATGAAGAACACAGAATGGGTGTCTCTCAGAACAGGCCAACCTTTACTGAACGAATGGATCCAGGCAGTTCTGTGAGCCAAACAGAGAGTGCTCTAGTGCCCCCTGGTGTTCCAGGTCTTGTCCTGAATTCTGGAATGACCTCACATGAGGGTGGAGATGAGGGCTTCCCCTCGTGCTGTGTGGGTGGAGCTCAGTGTAGTGGGACCAGCTGCCCTGCCTGTGCTACGAGCCACTCCTCTGAGTGGCTGGAAGAAGCACATCCCAGCAGCAAATGCAGCCAATCAGAAACACAGCAGGGTTCCTGGGGAATCAGAGGTACCATGTCAATCCGAGAATCAACCATCACAATTCCTGGATATATCAGAGACACAACACTGAGGATTACCTACGACATTCCTGATGGTATTCAGGGGGTAAGATCAGAGATGTTCTTTTTATTCCAGAGATCTTATATTAAACTTCCATGTCCATAAAACACTTTTCTTCAGTAAATGCAGTGATGATTAACTGCATCCCACACATATCACAGCAGTACCAAACACATTACAGGTATATTTGAGTTTACAGATTAATTTCTCCACAGGAGGATGACCCATGTCCAGGGGCCCCGTTTAAAGGGAACAAATTCGAAGCCTTCTTACCACTAAACGATACCACCAAGAAACTGCTGCCTCTATTGGAAAAAGCTTTTCACAAAGGCCTCACATTCGCTGTAAGAGCAGAACCGTCCGGGAGCCAAGGACCAGACAGTGCCCAAGGAGGGAAGGTGGTGTGGGGCAGCGTTCCTCACAAAACCCGTATAGAAGGAGGCACGTCTAAGTGAGTATGATCACATTTAGGCTCGTACTCTGAGCTAGAAAGAGTAAAGGCAAAGAGCGTTTCCAGAATGTTCTGAGGTAAAAGAAGTGTTCTCTCATAACACAAAAATGAAGAAGCTTGTAATTATTATTATTATTATTATTATTATTATTATTATTATTATTATTAATGGTTTGGCTCCCTTACACCCCAGTCTTAAACATGACATTTATGTTGTGACTTTTTAAAGCACACATCAGCACCAGTCCCAAAGGCCCAAAGGACGTTCAGGATTAAACACTGAAGTCACACGTGCACTAATGTATGTTTCCTTTAGAAACGTTGATTTTAAAGCTGCAGTGATTTTCATGGTGATTCTCCCTGACTGGGGCCTCAGTATACTGGTTTTACTGGTTGAGACTAGCGTCCGTTTGACCTGCTGATTAGGTAACCCACATGTTGCTAAAGCTAAAATGCTCTAGAGGAAGTCTTAACCCACATGCAGTTGAAGCAAATCAGGTTTGTTTCCATGGATGGTGCTTCCCTTCAGAGCACCTTCTTACCAGACATGTTTGGGCTTTCCTGAAGCCACCATAGAGCAAACCCAGTTCATGATGTTCTTCATAACCTTGAGCAGTGACTAAAGCCCCAGACTAGGTTGTTGTGACTCTACATTGATGTTTAAGGCTGTGGGGACGTGTTCAATAGCTTGAGATTAACATAGTGAAACCTTCTACATCCTCTACACAGGGGATGAAGGATTCAGGAGGGAAAAGGCATGGATCCATCTGTGGATAGTGGTGCTGGTTTGCAGTATATTTGTTCAATCTGACTGAGGGAATACAGCCACTTAGGTGGTCCTGTTGACCACATCTGTTTGATTTGTTTGATGTAAGGGGTGGTTAGTGAACCCTGTCACATGGTGCTGTTCTCTCCAGGTTTGTCAATTCAGAAAAAACGTGCTCAAGGCAGCACATTCCTCCAGTGTTTTTCTTGAATCAGCTTAAATGATCCATTTCAGTACTGCGCAACGAGTGAGCACTGCAGGTCAGGAAAGTACCGAAAGGTTGTTGAGAGAAAAGCCTGAGGCTTGCCAGCTACGTGCTGATTAGCACCCTGAACAAACTGTGATAATTATGGAGTTACACTCATAAAGAAAAACACATTTATAGTGTGACCCGTTAAGTGACGCCTTTCAGCAAGTCTGTAAACATCTTACCTACAGTAGATAAGAAGGTCCAGGGTCCATGTTTGGTTGTTTGTCACTGATATGACTGATGGTTCAGTGTGTGTGTGTGTGTGTGTGTGTAAGCCTTGGTACACTTCCTGCCTGTTGTGATGACCTAGTCTGAGGGAGTTGGACAGAGTTGCCTTTAACTCCCTCTCTCCTCTTGCACCCGCAGGAATGGATACCCTGACTCTACCTACATCAGACGCCTCGCTCAAACATTAAAGACAGCAGGCTTAGAAGAATGAATCAGTGAAGGTCTAGAAAAATGAACCAGCGAATGTCCTGGAGAATTTAAACTAAACAAGAGTCTGTTTAAAATGAGCATCTCATGTGATTTTTTTATGTTCACATGTACCTTTGAAATATAACCTGCTATCAGTGTAACTATGGAAAAAGGATATTTGTGTGTACAGTGTGAATTATAAATAAATGTACCTGTTAGAGCATTTCTCACATGAATGTGAATGTGCTTGAAATACATTGAACTGTGAAATATCTAAATAGATGTGAAATATTCAAATTGATGTGAAATATTCAGATTGATGCTTCAGGGTTAAAAATGCATTTTTGTTCTTGTTTCCTGTAAAGCAATAAAAGAACATTTTAATAGGAACACGAGACTCTGTGTCTGCTGCACACAACCATTTAACATGGCAACAGTAACACGAGACTCCATTTAACATGGTAACACTAACACGAGACTCCATTTAACATGGTAACACTAACACGAGACTCCA